>CAMQGK010000328.1:0-215000 GCA_947000775.1 Pterois miles
CGCTAAATGACGGTAAATTGTTGGCAGTGGTGGATAAAATCGTCTGGCCATCCATCACTTTGTCAGACAGGGAAAACAGCACTGATGGGAACAGAGACCCGGTTCCTAGTTGTCTGATTCCTCCAAGACTATTGATTTCTCTCTTTCCACAGTTACACATGCACAGTGATTATAACGGCATATATACACTACACAATCATGTTTGGGTTCGTATATACGGTAATTAAAAATACTGACACCAAGACTTTTTTTAATCAAAGCAGATATTTAAATAATAATTTGAATTGTGTGTTTTTTATTGTGTTATTTGTGTACTGTACCCTCCCTCCTCCAGAAGCTACGGTGTTATTCAAGCACTCAAATTAATCTTGCATATACAGTTGTGTTCAAAATTATTCAGCTCCCAGCAGTAGATAGTGTTTTTGCAAGCTGATATTTATTTTCCTTTTTTGTTTACAATCACATTAAATAATGACATGTCAAATAGACAAATACAAACTGAAATTACAAAAATATTTTTGGAATATTCCAATCAATAGTCTTTCTGTGATTACCTCATTGACAAAATGATTCCACCCCCCTAGTCCACCACTCTGAAGAACAGAGGTTTCCATCAGGGTAAGTGTTGTCAAACAGCTGATGGAAACACCTGTAGATGTGAACGGACCCTAATGAGCAGCAATTAAGCAGATTTAAAAGGACTGTGACACATGGCTCTTCTTGGCAGTTAATGACATCTTTGCAACATGGTGAAGTCCAAGGAATGGTCAAAAAAGTTCAGAGAGGAGGTCATTCTAGTCATAAGCAAGGATATGGATGTAAAAAGATGACAAAGAGGCTAAACATTTCAAGAGACACAACTGGGAGCATAGTCTGCAAGTTTAAAGCTAAAGGTACAGTGGAAATGCTACCTGGGCCTGGTAGAAAGAGGTTACTGTCTGTAAGTGCTGCGTGACACCTGAGGCGAAAGGTGGAGAAAAATCCCTGGTGACAGCTGAGGAACGTACGTACAGGAAGCATGTCAAAGGGAGGTATTCAGGTTTCTGCCCAGACAATAAGACGCACACTGCCAAATGATGGCTTCCATGTAAGACCTCCCAGACGCACAAGTAGAGTCGACTCCAGTGGCCAGAAACTATGTGGACAAACTACAGAGGTTCTGGGATACTGTTCTCTGGAGTGATGAGACCAAACTGAGCTTTGGGCCAATGGATTAAAGGGAATTGTGGAGGAGAAAGAATGATGCCTATAAAGAAAAAGACCACCCTGCCTACGAAGAACAGGTGGGGGGTCAGCCATGCTCTGGGGTTGGTTTGCTTCTTCAGGTTCAGGAATCTTCAGCTTGTGCAGGTATTATGAATTCAGTTCACTACCAGACATCTTGGATGCAAATGTCATGCAGTCAGTGACAAAGCTGAGGCTTCAGAGACGTTGGACCTTCCAACAGGACAATGATCTCAGCATACCCCAAAATGAGGAGGAATGGACAAAGATACCTGTGGATCGCTGCAAGAAACTTGTGTCAAACTATGCTTCACGTCTAAAGGATGTTATTGTTGAAAAGGATGTTGTACTAAGTGCTAAAGTTGTACATACCTAAGGGGTTGAATAATTTTGTCAATGAGGTAATCACAGAAAGGCCATTAATTGGAATTATTCCAAAAATATTTTTGTTATTTCAGTTGTATTTTTCTATTTGACATGTCATTAAGATAAGATAAGATAAGATATTCCTTTATTAGTCCCAGATTCATGTACATTCAGTGGATAGTGCAGTAAAAGACAGAGCATAGATTTAAAAAACAGTATTAATACAAACAAATAAATTAGTATATACATAATAGAATAGTAAAGCCAGAAATATGTCCATCATATCAGTAAATAATTGTCCAGTTACTATGATTTGAGCAGATGATATAATTGTACATATGAGTCCTTATTGCACTATGTCCCGGTGAGTTTGTTGTGAATGTGACTGTGTATGTGGTCTACTGGGAGCAGTGCTGGTTTATGTGGTCTACTGGGAGCAGTGCTGGTTGTGGAATGTGTATGTGGTCTACTGGGAGCAGTGCTGGTTGTGAATGTGTATGTGGTCTACTGGGAGCAGTGCTGGTTGTGAATGTGTATGTGGTCTACTGGGAGCAGTGCTGGTTGTGAATGTGTATGTGGTCTACTGGGAGCAGTGCTGGTTGTGAATGTGTATGTGGTCTACTGGGAGCAGTGCTGGTTGTGAATGTGTATGTGGTCTACTGGGAGCAGTGCTGGTTGTGAATGTGTATGTGGTCTACTGGGAGCAGTGCTGGTTGTGAATGTGTATGTGGTCTACTGGGAGCAGTGCTGGTTGTGAATGTGTATGTGGTCTACTGGGAGCAGTGCTGGTTGTGAATGTGTATGTGGTCTACTGGGAGCAGTGCTGGTTGTGAATGTGTATGTGGTCTACTGGGAGCAGTGCTGGTTGTGAATGTGTATGTGGTCTACTGGGAGCAGTGCTGGTTGTGAATGTGTATGTGGTCTACTGGGAGCAGTGCTGGTTGTGAATGTGTATGTGGTTTACTGGGAGCAGTGCTGGTTGTGGGGTCTAACAGCTGCAGGCAGGAAGGACCTTCTGTAACGCTCCTTCGTACACTAGGGTGTAGCAGCCTGTCACTGAAGGAGCTCTCCCGGGTGTCTCTCATGGGGTGGGAGTCCTTCTCCATCATGGATGACAGCTCAGCCATCGTCCTCCTCTCTCCCACCACCTGCACTGAGTCCAGAGAGCATCCCAGGACAGAGCTGGTCGTTTTGAGTTTGGGTCCTGGACAATAATTGCCATTGTTTTTTGGTAGTAATTGATTTCCAATAATAAATATATACATACATTTGCATAAAGTAGCTTATTTGCCCACTCCCATGTTATTAACGGTATTAAATACAAATCTCCCTTTAATGTAGATTTTGAAAAGATAGAAAATGTGTGATTAATTTGCAATTACTAGCCAGTGACTTTAGACAATCAGTTAATTTTTTAATAACTTTATTTCGAACAATTAAAATAAATAACAATTACAAATATAAACCAAAAAACAGGAATTACCATTTGATAGTTGTCTCAGTATATCTCCAAAGTTCAAAATGAATCCTCAATCAATATGAATATACTGTTATGTCCAATAGTGACTAATAATGATAGAAAAAGAGAAACCCATTAACAAAAGAAAAAAGCCTCTGTTGGAAATGGAATAGGATGAAGCAGAAGCTTATCCAGTCCTATCCCAATGTATTATGTCCAATTACATGTTAACTAGTCATCAGTAAGGGCCCCAACCAACGTTTTACTTTTCTCTGCCTGGATTCAAAGATGCTCCTCCCTGATGTATTTTGATAAAATGAACTGCTTATACAGTTTCTTAAATTGCACAACATTTGCACTTTTTTTTAATATCTTCCCAGAGTCCATTCCATAAAACCACTCCACAGATGGATATGCACATACCTTTAAGTTTGGTTCTAGCGTAATGCTGCTTAAATTTCACTTCCCCTCTTAAATCATAACCCCCTTCTCTCTCTGTGAATAATTTCTGTATGTTGCTGGGTAGCATTTTATCATTGGCCCTATACATTATTTGTCTTGTTTTGAAATCCACCAGATCCCTGAGCTTTAATGTTTGTAATTTTATGAATAGGATGTTGGTGTGTTCGTTGTATCCGACATGATTTACTGGTCTTATGGCTTGTTTTTGTAATGTGCATAAAGATTGTAATGTGGTTTATTAGTTACCCCAAACCTCTACACAATAATTCAAATATGGTAGCACCAGTGAACAATACAAAATATACATTGATTTGTCATTTGAAATGTGTCTTGCTTTCCCCATCAGTGCGATGCTGCGTGCTACCTTCGCCCTGACGTGTTTTATGTGGGTTTCCAGCAGATTTTGTGGTCGAGAATCACACCCAAAAATTTGTTTTCATATACCCTTTCTATTTCAACATTCCCAATCCTCAGATCTATCGGTGCATCTAATCTCCGGTTTCCAAACGGCATCAGTTTGGTTTTGCTCAGATTGATTGAGAGTTTGTTTTGATCAAACCACGTTTTAAGTTTGCCGATTTCAATCGTGACCTCTTCCAGAAGCTGCTGTAGATTATCCCCAGAACAGAAAATGTTTGTGTCATCTGCAAATAACACACATTTCAATGTATTTGAAACCTTACAGATGTCATTAATATACATAATGAACAATTTTGGTCCCAAAACTGACCCCTGTGGGACGCCACAAGTAATAACCAGTTGTGTAGATCGATGGATGGACTTTTCTGGTGTGCGTCCGTGGAAATGTGAGTTTATTTTGGTGATGTTTATATTAGCTGGATACTAATGATTAGCAGTCCTCCATGTGTTATCTTAGGCTCACTTTGTTGTTAGTTTATTCAGTTAATTATAATCACTCTGTACTCTTGTGCAAAAGACTATAATCTGCGCCGTCACCACAACACTAATATATTTATGATTGGAAATCAATTACTACCAAAAAGCAATGACAAAGATTGTCCAGGACCCCTCACAGGTACTGCATTTAGTGTCCAAAATATGCTCAAATCATAATATGGTGAACCGCAGCCCAACAGACAACAACAGCTGTCAGTGTGTCAGAGTGCTGACTTGACTAGGACTTGATCCAGACTGACTGGGACTATCATGAAGTGGTCATGTCTGTAAAGGGGAGACTCGTGGGGACCCAGAGAGCCATTTTTATTCACACATCTGGAGGTCAGAGGTCAAAGGACCCCTTTGAAAATGGCCAGTTTTTCCTCACCAAACTTTAGCATAACTTCTATCAGCGTATATGAGTGTCGCAGTATTTACTGACCTTTGTGACAAGCTTGTCTGACGGACCTTTAGGTTTCCTAAATTCAGAAAAGCTTTAAAACTGAACCTGCTACAACCTCCAAAAGATCAGTTGTGTTAATGTGTTAAAGAAATTAGTGGCGTTAAACCGATTTTGCCTTGACGTGTTCTCACATTAACTAAAAATAAATACCATTTTACCCAAACAAAGCATCTTTCATTTTCAGAAATGAGTATTCTCCACTAGTTTCCACTTTCTTGCAACCAAATTTTGATGACATGTAGAAATAATAGACTTCTATTACACATGAACATTACTAACATAAAGTCTGCATTAATTTTTCTTCATTATTTTTGTGGAGTAAAGCAGTTCAGATTCTTCCAATCAATCTGTAATCAAATCGCATTAGCGTTGATGGAATTGGTCCATTTATCAATTAGCAGTTTAGACAGGAAGTTTATCACCAACTATGTTGATAAGCCATTAATCATTTTATCTATCTATCTATCTATCTATCTATCTATCGATATCTATCTGTCTATATATCTATCTGTCTGCTATCTATCTATCTATCTATATTTTCTTCTATCTATCTATCTATCTATCTATCTATCTATCTATCTATCTATCTATCTATCTATCTATCTATCTATCTATCTATCTCCTCAGCGATAAAATATAATGCAACTTGATTTACTGTGATGGATTCTTGTAACTCAAGAGTTTGCTGATATTATCATATCGTTAGGAGATGATTGAAAGCCAATGGACTCCTGAAAAAATACATGAAATAATCATTAACAAATCAGCATTATGATTTATAGCTTTTAGAGACTGTATGTCTGAATGTTAAACCCCTATCACTTTCTCCACTTAGCTCTTCTTTTGTAACCCTGTTTCTCCTCTCCGTCAGACTTGGATACGTTGACAGTATGGGAGCCTCAGTGAATCACCCCCGTACAACTGCCAACATCTCAGAGGACCAGTTTTTATGCCCCTGCTGCTATGAAATCTTGCTGAACCCCACCACCTTGACCTGTGGCCACACCTTTTGCCGCCACTGTCTGGCTCTGTGGTGGGAGGCCAGTCACAATAATCAGTGCCCAGTGTGCCGGCAGAGGTGGGAAGGATTCCCTCAAATCAACATATTACTGAGGTATGCTTTTCACAGCCACACCATATCAGGGAATGCATGTTTGACTTTCTGACCACAGTATTCAAATTTCTCTCATAGTAGTACAGTAGAGAACAGAGACCTACTGACAACTTCTAAAACAAAAAACTTGTGTGTGTGTGTGTGTGTGTGTGTGTGTGTGTGTGTGTGTGTGTGTGTGTGTGTGGTGTGGTTTTACATACACCCCCATGAGTCAAGGGCAGGGAAATTTTGTGATACTAGTGTCAATGTGAATATCACTAATGTAATAAAAGAAATGAATGTGTTTAAATGCTAAATGTTGTCTGAACACAAGCAGCCATAATAGAACTCTATAATCAGACTTTATTGAAGCAGATAGACAGTACAGACCAAAAGTTTGGACACACCTTCTCATTCAGAGTTTTCTTTATTTTCATTTTAAAATTGTAGATTCACATTGAAGGCATCAAAACTATGAATTAAGCATGTGGAAATATATAATTAAAAAAAAAAAAATAAAAAAAGAAGGTCAGTCAGTCAGAAAAAAAGGGAAAACTAAAAAAGTGTCCGGGAGGAAAATAGAAAAAAAAAAAAAGAAAAAAAAAAAGAAAGGTTAAAAAGAGGACGGCCAAGGAAGAGAAGGAGAGGGGGAAACCTTGGAGGGGGGGAATAAATAAAAAGGAGAGAGCGGAGAAAGAAAAAGGAAAAAAAAAAAAAAAACAGAAAAAAGAAAAGAAGAAAAAAAAAAAGAAGAGAAAAAAAAAAAAAAAAAAAAAAAAAAAAAAAGGGGAGGAGAGAAAGAGAAAGTATAAAAGAAGAAAAGAGGAGAAAAAAAAAAAAAAAAGGAAGGGAAAAAAGAAGGAAAAAAGAGGGGGGGGGAAAAAAAAAGGAAGGAAAAAAGAAAAGGGGGGAGAGGGGGTGGGGGTTGGAGGAATGAGAATAGAAGTTTAATTTTTAAACACGTTTTTTTGTAGAAGAAAAAAAAGAGGAGGGGAGGGAATATAAATGATTCTTCTACAAGGAGGAAGGGGGGGGGGGGGGGGGGGGGGGGGGGGGGGGGGGGGGGGAAATGGGGGGGAAAATAAAAAAAAAAAGGGGGGAGAAAAAAAGAAGGAGGAAAACAAAGAAAAGAGGGGGGGAATTTTCTTCTTTGTGTGTATATGGAGAAAAAAAAATATTTTTTAAAAAAAAAAAAAACAAAAAAACAACCAGGGGGGGGGGGGGGATATTAAGAAGGAGGAGGAGGGGGGGGGGGAGAAGAGAAAAAAAAAAAAAAAAAAAAAAATATTATAATTTTTATTTTTTTTTTTTAAAAAAAAAAATTTTATTTAAATTTAAATTTTTTTTTTTGGGGGAGAATTTAAATTTTGGTATTTATAATCTATAAAAAAAAAATTTAGGTGGGGGGCTTTTTTCTTCCACCCCCCCCAACCAATCCAATTTTTCTTTCCATCCCAACCCCACACCAAAAGGGGGGAGGCCTGGGCACCTCTCCGTTAGCTTTAGCTTCTCTGCCTAATGAGTGATGAGCAAGGCAGTACAATATACAGTATAATCCACATTACCGGTGCCAGACTTGCCCTCAGTATGTGGTCTAAGATCAGAGGTTGACTGATTAATCGTGAGCCGATTAATTGACAATTTGTGGACATTTTTTTCATAATCGGCCACCACTTCCTATTAACTTACTGCTTTCCTCTCTAGGAATACAACTGAGCAGTAGTTCAGGGAGGCTGTTGAGCAGAGGAGAGCGCAGATCCAGGCTAACCCCCAAATCCACCAGAGCCTGCGAGCCTTCCAGAGGTAGTACAGTATAATCTAAGATACAAACTGTTTTTGGTGTAATGCTCTGGAACAGGGTGTCGTAGTATATACTGGAAAGAGTAGTCCACTGATTTAACATTGCACTGACATTGTGAGACTCACAATGGATGGATTAAAACAAAAAGGATCAAAATGGACGCAGCAGAACCTGAGATATCCTCTGTTTTTTTCCTTCCTTGTCAAAACCTGTTGCATATATTACCCACAATGCAAGTTTAAGTTACCCCCCTGAACTTGCCTTGTGTCAGTCTCATCTGTTCACGCTTATTTAGTTTGTGGTCTGAAGCAGATTTCTACATGTTTCTAGGATTGGTGACAACATGGCAAGATTCTGGACAAACCAGGACAGAGGAGCAATCTTCTTCTATGCAGTCCTGATTGCACTCTTATGTGTGGCTGTAAGTACACAACGGCAGTAAAATAAAAAAAAATATATATATTTACAGGTTATCACATTAGTGGATGCAGAGGTCAGTGTTCATATTATGTGGACAGATCATGTTTATTTTGTCCATGTGGCACTTGGGAACAACGTAACTGTGCAACGTGGCATTAAATATGTGTGTGTGTGCTGCTGGCATGTTCATTAATGTCTGTGTTTCCAGGTGCTGCTGTATCTCTTCTTCAGCGGTGTGGTGCTTCACGTTGAAATCGACCATTATCCGTTGTACTAATCTTAATTTGCATGTTTCATTAAATCTTGTTAATTTGCTCCGCTCTCCTGTTCTTTTTTCTTTTTAGGTGCTTAACATTCACAAAGTCAAACTCTGTCACATACAGGATGTATAATAAAATAAAATAATAACAGCAGCATGTTAGAACTGCAGATGTGGATCTCAAAGTGTATAGATCAGGGGTCTGCAACCTGCGGCTCCGGAGCTGCATGCGGCTCTTCACCCTCATTGTAGCGGCTCCCTTTGGCCTTGAAAAAAAAAACCCGAACATAAATAAATGGTATTTCTTCATTCAGTTTTATTCATATAAAATATTAAATTATTAGTTTATTTTGTTGAGCAGTTATTTTGGAGTTTGACCTGATGCCATCTAATTTTAAAAGCCATTTTTAATTTATAATTTGTCAACGAAAATATACGTCACATAACGTCATCCGCCTTCGCCTTCACCTGCTGGCGGCTTTTGTAGTGTGCGAACCCTGCAATAGCCTAACCATGAAAAAATCCCAAAAAAGAAAAGTTTCGGGAGAAAATAGAGTTTAATTCAGCGTGGACATATTCATTTGCCTTCATCGCCAATGACGCTGGCTTATCTTCGTGCTTGATATGTGGCGAGAAGATATCGAACAAAAAAAATGTAACGTTGAAAGACATTTTCAAAACAAGCACTCTGCATTCGCCGAAAAATACCCAACCGAAGATGAGCGAAAGAGAGCAATTTCAGAACTGCTAAGAAAAGCTGAAGAGAGCAAACTATCTTTCAAGAAGTGGATTACCTCTCCACAGTCTTTTGTTTGCAGTTTACAAGCTCTGTTATTTTTTGCGGCTCCCGACTATTTTTTTTTGGGAAGAAGAGGGGGCAAAATGGCTCTTTTGATAATAAAGGTTGCAGACCCCTGGTATGGAAAAAAAACATAAAACTCTGGTGCTTTTTTGACAACAGCTGCTGGATAGCCACCATTTTGGACTAAATGCCAATGAGTCCATAGCCATGGATCTATACAGAGATATCTGTAAGTCAGAAGATCTTTTTTTTTTTTGAGGTAAATGAACTGCCAAGAATGAACAGTTGGATTGACCTCATTTAAACCATTACGACCTAAAAGTTGTCAGATGAACTAATAGTAGAATCCAGAGTTGTTTTCCTCAGCATAATGAACGCGCATCAGACCCACGGGACTCCGCTGCCCTGCATGGTCATAGCCACTAGCTGTAGTAATGGATATATTGGCTGTAATTCATTACTTTTATTATTTTACAATACACTCATGGGCTGTATGCTGTGAGCCTGTACCGTGGTGGATGTATTAATGTCTCTGTTCCCAAACAACCCGCTATCGGCCGTAGTAGCTAGTAGTGCCAGTAGCTAGTAGTGCCAGTAGCTAGTAGTGCCAGTGTTGTGCAGTGTTAGTGGGGGGGGGGGGGAGGGGGCGGGGGGGGGGGTCTCTTGCTGTCGAGTGGCTAGTAGTGCCAGTGTGTGTGAGTAGCTAGTAGTGCCAGTAGCTAGTAGTGAGTGGCTAGTAGTGCAGTGTAGTGTGCCGTGCTGTTGGGGTGGTGTGTGTGCGTGCTGTGTGTGCCGTGGTGTAGTGCCAGTAGTGTGTGCCAGTGGCTAGTAGTGCCAGTGGCTAGTAGTGCAGTGGCTAGTAGTGCAGTAGCTAGTAGTGCAGTAGCTGTGTGCCGGAGTAGTGCGTGGCTTAGTAGTGCCAGTAGCTAGTAGTGCCAGTAGCTAGTAGTGCCAGTAGCTAGTAGTGTTAGTAGTGCCAGTGGCTAGTAGTGCCAGTAGCTAGTAGTGCCAGTGGCTAGTAGTGCCAGTAGCTAGTAGTGCCAGTGGCTAGTAGTGCCTAGTAGTGCCAGTAGCTAGTAGTGCCAGTAGCTAGTAGTGCCAGTGGCTAGTAGTGCCAGTGGCTAGTAGTGCCAGTAGCTAGTAGTGCCAGTTAGTAGTGCCAGTAGCTAGTAGTGCCAGTAGCTAGTAGTGCCAGTAGCTAGTAGTGCCAGTAGCTAGTAGTGCCAGTAGCTAGTAGTGCCAGTAGCTAGTAGCCCGCGGGCCTCCAGTTGATGATCACTGCTGTAGAGAGTCTGTCTTTTGAATAAAACATCCCTGACCTGTTTGTCTCCATCCATCAGCTGCCCTTGCGTGGTTCAGCAGAGGACCTCTGGACTCACCTGTCCCACCGGCCGAGCCCGATATGGTCAGACTCTTAAAAGCAACTTGGTTTTCTCTTTTGCTTCTTTTGGTTTTTAATGTGCTGCTATAAACACAATGTTCTCAGTGTCATGTGAAACACAGTTAGGTCAACATGCACCATTAAAATGAATTTCCTGTACTTCAGGATTTGAAAAGGAAAAAGGATCTGAAGAAGAGGAGAGTCCTGGAGGAGGGGGAATGGAAAGGGAAAAAGGAATAGAAGAAGAGGAAGGTCCAGGAGGAGGAGGGAGGAGAAAAAAGGAGCTCCAAAAAACCACTGGGCGACACTATGACCAACTTCGCTCTGGAGTCGAACGGTGAGACATTAAACCACCCTCATCATTTTCATCTGTCAGATTGTAATTCACACATGTGCTTTTTCCTTTTCACAGTCTTGTCATTTTCTCTGTGTTTTTGTGTGCAGGGGCCCGTGTTATAACTGAGCTGTCCTCAGAAACCTACCTTGTCACAGAAACCTGTTACATTTCAGTGTTTCCGGTCTCTTGCGTCCCCCAGGACTCATTCAAACACCCAAACATTGCTCTTCAGGTAGGAACTAGGAACTACATACACAAAACACATGGCTATGCTGTAAATCCCGAATTTCCCTCGGGGATAAAAAAAGTTTTTTTTTTTTTTAATAATATGATATTATAGTTTGGATTGTTTTACTGCCTGTTGTGTTTCACCACATGTCATCTTTATGCTCTTCCTTTCTTCAGGGAAAGAGGCTGCTCAGACTCTGCTGGCCATTTGCTGGTGAGGGTGGACATTTATTCATCACTCTGTCCCAAGCAGTCACCATCAGCCACGTCACACTAGGTCACGTCACGAAGGACTCAACGCCAACCGGCAGCATCCAGAGCGCCCCGAAGGAGTTTTCTGTCTATGTAAGTCACTGATTTAAAGTCCTTCCTCTGCAGACGTCTTGTGTATTTCTCTGTCACAGACATGAGAACAACAAGGTGTTCAACTGGATCTCTGTCTTTCTCTCTTGCAGGGCATGAACTGTTTAGAGGATGAGGGTACCCTACTTGGGACCTTTGTTTATGATCAGGACGGCGAGGCGTTGCAGACTTTCAAACTGCCTGTGAGTATTACATCATGCTGTGAAACACATGCACATGCATTTTTTTAAATTACACCCACCAGCTAACATATCATAGGAGTTACAGTTCATCTGTCCTCCTCGTAGGTCCTCGTTATATCCCTTATTTCCCTTCCTCTCAGTATTTGCTCAACTAACTGTGTTCATTTCTCTGTCTCTCAGGATCAGGAGAAAGGCGTCTTCAGACATGTGAAGCTGCAAGTCCAGAGTAACTGGGGAGAGCCCACCTACACTTGTTTGTACGACTTCAGGGTCCATGGGACCGTTTAGGAGCAGACGATTTGTTTATTCCAACAAACAACAAACAAATGGTTATCTGTGAGTAAATAGGCTTCATTTAACGTTGGGTTGTGGAATCTGCAGGCATAAAAATATCAGCCAATGGCTACAGTAGGTGGAGCACCTGTACTGGTGTAGCCACAGGGTGGGTGGGTGCTGGGGGGAGGAGTGGTGCACCGTGAGGGTTCACCGTACGTCCTCCTGCCAGGTGAAGGAAACTGCTGGGTAGAAGTGTGGTGCACCGTGAGGGTTCACCAGGAGATCCGGGGCCGTCTACCATGCAGTGGGAGGGGGACTGAGCTGTTTGCTGGTATTTTCTGTCACTCCAAAGTCCACAACACAACGTGTCCTACTTCCTCACAGATGGTCTGAGGGCTGCACGGTGGCACAGCGATTAGCGCTGTAGCCGCACAGACAAAGGACCGGGACTGGTCCTGGCTCTGTGTAGAGTTCACATGTTCTCTCTGTGCATGCATGGGTTTTATCTGGGTGCTACGGTTTCCTGCCATACGCAAATAGATCAATAAATAAAGACCAAGAATATGATTTCTGCTTGTTTTATTTATTTGAAATCCATATGTGCAATGAAGTTGATAGAAATATAAAATAACATACAAATATCATTTGTCATCTTCAGAGGGATATAATTTTGTCCATCTTACAAAAGCACATTATTACTCATGTAACAACTCCAACAAATAATTTAATATTATCAGTTAAATAACAAGGGGGAAATGTAGCCGCAAGAGGGCACAAGCCAGTGTCTTATTGTGTCGGTCCCAAGCCCAGATAAATACAGAAGGTTGTGTCAGGAAGGGCATCCGACGTAAACCTTTTGCCAGATCAAACATGCAAATCAGATCTGTGACTTCCATACCGGATCGGTCAAGGCCCAGGTTAACAACGACCGCCATCGGTGCTGTTCACGTACTTGTGCCGGTGGAAATTGGACGACTGTTTGTTAAAGAAGGAGAGGAGGAAGATGTGTTCGTAGGAAGAGAGAGAAGAGGAACGCCAAGAATATAGGACTGAGAGTAGGGACTCTGAATGTTGGAACGATGACAGGAAAAGGTAGAGAGGTGGTTGACATGATGCAGAGGAGGAAGGTAGACATACTGTGTGTCCAGGAGACCAGGTGGACAGGTAGCAAGGCCAGAAGTTTAGGAGCAGGGTTCAAGTTGTTCTATCATTGTGTAGATAGGAAGAGAAATGGAGTAGGAGTTATCCTGAAGGAGGAGTTCACTGGGAACGTCCTGGAGGTAAAACGAGTATCAGATAGAGTGATGAGTCTGAAGCTAGAAATCTAAGGTGTGATGATCAGTGTTGTTAGTGGGTATGCTCCACAGGTAGGAGGTGAGTTAGAAGAGAAGGAGATTTTCTGGTTGGACCTTGATGAAGTGATGCAGAGCATCCCTAGAAGGTAGAGAGTTGTCATTGGTGCAGACTTTAATGGACATGATGGTGCAGGAAACAGAGATGATGAGGAGGTGATGGGCAGGTTTGGTATCCAGGAGAGGAACGCAGAAGGACAGATGGTGGTTGACTTTGCAAAAAGGATTTAAATGGCTATAGTGAATAATAATAATTAATACTTTCTTCCAGAAGAGGCAGGAACACAGGGTGACCTATAAGAGTGGAGGTAGGAGCACACAGGTAGACTACATCTTGTGTAGACGGTGTAATCTGAAGGAGATCAGTGACTGCAAAGTAGTGGTAGGTTAGAGTGTAGCCAGACAGCATAGGATGGTGGTGTGGAGGATGACTCTGGTGGTGAGGAAGATGAAGAGGGCAAAGGCAGAGCAGAGGACGAAATGGTGGAAGCTGAAAAAGGAAGAGTGTTGTATGACTTTTAGGAAGGAGTTGAGACAGGTTCTGGGTGGTCAAGAGGTGTTTCCAGATGACTGGACAACTACAGCTAATGTGATCAGGGAGACAGGTAAGAGAGGACTTGGTGTGTCCACTGGAAGGATAGAAGATAAGGACACTTGGTGGTGGAAGGAGGACATGCAGGAGTGTAGACAGAGAAAGAGGTTAGCTAAGAAGAAGTGGGACTCTGAGAGGACTGAAGAGAGGAGACAAGAGTACAAGGAGATACAGCGTAAGGTGAAAGTAGAGGTAGCAAAGGCCAAACAAGGGGCGTACGATGACTTGTATGATGGGTTTGACAGGAAGATAAGATAAGATAAGATAAGATATTCCTTTATTAGTCCCACAGTGGGGAAATTTACCCATTACAGCAGCAAGTGGATAGTGCAATAGAAGACAAGCATAGATTTAAAAACAATATTCATACAAATAAAAAATAATAATTTAGTATATACATAATAGAAAAAGAAAAGAAAAATAAAGAAAAATAAAAATAAAGCCAGAAGTATGTCCATTTATATCAATAAATAATTGTCCGGTTCCTATAATTCAAGCAGATGACATAGTCGCACATGAGTCCTTATTGCATGTATGTCCAGTGAGTTTGTTGTGAATGTGACTGTGATTGTGGTCTACTGGGAGCAGTGCTGGTTGTGAATGTGTATGTGGTTTACTGGGAGCAGTGCTGGTTGTGAATGTGTATGTGGTCTACTGGGAGCAGTGCTGGTTGTGAATGTGTATGTGGTCTACTGGGAGCAGTGCTGGTTGTGAATGTGTATGTGGTTTACTGGGAGCAGTGCTGGTTGTGAATGTGTATGTGGTCTACTGGGAACAGTGCTGGTTGTGGATGTGTATGTGGTCTACTGGGAGCAGTGCTGGTTGTGGAGTCTAACAGCTGCAGGCAGGAAGGACCTTCTGTAACGCTCCTTCGTACACTTAGGGTGTAGCAGCCTATCACTGAAGGAGCTCTCCAGAGCTCTGATGGTGTCTCTCATGGGGTGGGAGTCCTTCTGGGGGCGGCAGTAGCTCAGTCTGTAGGGTTGGGGGGGGGGGGGGGGGGGGGGGGGGGGGGGGGGGGGGGGGGGGGAATAAAAAAAAAAAAAAAAAAACACACCCCCTCTCTCCTCCCCCCCGGGGTGTGCACCCCCCCCCCCCCCCCCCCCCCCCCCCCCCCCCCCCCCCCTTTCCCCCCCCCCCCCCCACCCCCCCCCCCTCCCCAAAACAGTTGGCTTGGGAACCGTAGGGTCACCGGTTCAAGTCCCGACATGGACCAAAAAAAAAAAAAAAAAACTGAGTGTGAACTGGTAGCTGGAGAGGTGCCAGTTTACCTCTTGGGCACTGCCGAGGTGCCCCTGAGCAAGGCACCAAACCCCCAACTGCTCGGGGCGCTTGTCAGGAGCAGCCCCCTCACTCTGACATCTCTCCATTTACTGCATGTATGTGTGTTTCAGGTCTGCATGTACCATGTATAAGTTTAACAGAGTGTAAATTGAATTTCCCCACTGTGGGACTAATAAAGGTAGATCTTCTTCTTCTTCTTCTTCTTAGCCATCGTCCTCCTCTCTCCCACCACCTGCACTGAGTCCAGAGAGCATCCCAGGACAGAGCTGGTCCTTTTAATAATCTTATCCAGCCTCTTCCTGTCTGCAGCTGTGATGCTGCTGCCCCAGCAAACCACTCCATAAAATATGGCTGATGCCACAACAGTGTCATAAAATGTTTTCAGAAGTGTCCCCTGCACTCCAAAAGACCTCAGTCTCCTGAGCAGATACAGTCTGCTCTGGCCTTTCTTATGGAGTGCAGAGGAGTTTGTTGTCCAGTCCAGTTTATTGTTCAGGTGAACACCCAGGTATTTATAAGATGTCACCATCTCAATGTCTGATCCCTGGATGTTCACCGGTGTTGGAGGGGGATGAGTTTGCCTGCGGAAATCCACCACCAGCTCTTTAGTTTTCCCCGCGTTGATCTGGAGGTGGTTCCTCAGGCACCAGTCCACAAACTCCTGGGAAAGTTCTCTGTACTCCGCATCGTCCCCATCAGTGATGAGGCCAACGATAGCAGAGTCATCAGAGAACTTCTGCAGGTGGCAGGTTGGTGAGTTGTAGGAGAAGTCTGCAGTGTAGAGCGTGAAGAGGAACGGAGCCAGAACCGTTCCCTGAGGAACCCCCACACTGCAGACCACCGTGTCAGAACCGTTCCCTGAGGGCCCCCACACTGCAGACCACCGTGTCAGAACCGTTCCCTGCGGGGCCCCCACACTGCAGACCACCGTGTCTGAAATGAAGTCCTGTGTCCTCACATACTGTGGGCGGTTTGTGAGGTAGTCCAGTATCCAGGATGTAAGATGTTGATCTACCCCTGCAGTCTCCAGTTTGTCCCCCAGAAGTGTTGGCTGGATGGTGTTGAAAGCACTGGAGAAATCAAAGAACATGATCCTCACAGTGCTGCCAGGTTTCTCCAGGTGAGACAGAGCTCGGTCCAACAGGAATATGACGGCATCATCCACCCCAATGCCAGGTTGATAGGCAAACTGTAGTGGGTCCATGGATGGACTCACCACAGGGCGGAGATGTTGGAGGACCAGGCGCTCCAGGGCCTTCATCAGGTGCGATGTTAGTGCCACCGGCCTGAAGCTGCTGGGGTCCTTGGGGTGTGGGGTCTTGGGCACAGGTACCACGCAGGATGTCTTCCACAGTTGTGGTACC
Source organism: Pterois miles (assembly GCA_947000775.1). Taxonomy (NCBI): domain Eukaryota; kingdom Metazoa; phylum Chordata; class Actinopteri; order Perciformes; family Scorpaenidae; genus Pterois; species Pterois miles. Next base: position 16,606 of record CAMQGK010000328.1, read on the forward strand.
TTCCTCAGCTTCAGGCTCAGGTTGAATAGGTGTCCAAAAGTCCCACACAGCTGGTCTGCGCAGGACTTCAGGAGCCTGGAGCTGATGCCATCTGGACCCGTAGCCTTCCTCACGTTCATCCTCTTGAACTGGTTCTTCACCTGAAGTGTTGTGAAGGACAAACTGGAGCAGGGGGGCTGTGTGTCAGTGGCAGAGGAGGGGGTTGGTGGGGGGTCAGGGCTGAGTAGTGGAGCAGAGGGGGGTTGTTGTAGAGCTGGAGCCATAGGTGTCAATGGAGGTGTTGGTGTCAGTGGGGGGGCTATTGTTGAGCTGAAGGTGGTGAAGGAGGAGGAGGGGGGGCACTGTCTTGAAGTGGCCGATGGAGGGGGGGGGGGGTTGCAGCAGGGTGGACTGGGCCGGGGGAGGGGCAGGTGACTCATTGAACCTGTTAAAGTAATGGTTCAAATCATTCACCCACTTTAGGTCTCCCACAGCCTTGGAGTCTGGCTTCTTGTGGCCTGAGATGGTTTTTAGGCCTTTCCAGACTCCACTGATGTTGTTCTGCTGCAACTGTTCCTCCATCTTCCTCCTGTAGCTGTTCTTCCCCTCCCTGATTTTTCTCCTTAGCTCCCTCTGAACAGCCTTCAGCTCCTCCTTATTCCTGATTTAAAGGCCCTCTTCTTCTCCTTAAGGAGGGCCTTTATATCAGGATTTAGCCACGGTTTGTTGTTGTAAAAACACCTTACCGTCCTGGTTGGTACAGTGTTTTCCACACAGAAGTTTATGTAGTCCGTGATGCAGCCAGTCAGTCCATCTATGTCCTCCCCATGAGAGTCCCAGAGTTCCTCCCACACTGTTGTGTTGAAACAGTCCTGCAGAGCTTCCTCAGCTTCCTTGGACCATGTCCTCACTGTGCGGGAGATGGCTGGTTCTCTGTGTACCAGGGGTCTGTACACAGGCTGGAGATGAACCAGGTTGTGGTCTGATCTTCCCAGGGGGGGGGGGTTGATGTGTATGCCTCCTTGCAGTTAGCATACAATAAGTCCAGGATTTTATTGTCCCGTGTGCAGCATGACACATACTGGGTAAAAGTTGGTAGAGTGGAGGACAGAGAGACATGATTAAAGTCTCCAGAGACCAGGAGGAGGGCCTGAGGGTGCTGTGTCTGCAGCCTGCTAGTGACTGAATAGACCACATCACAAGCTGTGTTACCGTTAGCAGAGGGGGGAACATACACAGCCATCATAATAACGTGTGTAAATTCCCTCGGTAAATAATACGGCCTCATACTAATGGCCACCAGCTCGATGTCCCTGCTGCAGTGTTGTTCTTTAACAGTGATGTGACCAGGGTTACACCATCTATCATTCACAAACACCGCCAGACCTCCTCCTTTCCTCTTACCGCTGTCTCTCGTCCTGTCCGCCCGCACCAACTTAAACCCGTCCAGCTCCGTCACCGTGTCCGTGGTCTCCTCCGTCAGCCACGTCTCGGTGAACACCATCACGCTGCACTGCCGATAATGGAGGTGCCCCGGGAAGGCCCCAAACCCCCAATTTGGGGTTTTTGGGGCCCCCATCTTTATTTTTTTATTAAAATATATTATTTTTAAAAAAAAAAAATAAAAAAAAATTTTCCCCTTGGGAAAAAAAAAAAAATTTTTTTTTTTTTTTTTTTTCCCTCTGATGTCGAGTCAGCGCCGTCAGCTCGTCCATCTTGTTGGGGAGAGATCGCACATTCCCCATCAAAACAGACGGGAGGACTGGTCTGTATTTCATCCTCCGTGCACGACGCTGAGCTCCAGCCCGACATCCTCTTCTTCTCCTCTTTATCTCCGGAGGAACCGAGGGAACAGCGGGTCTTTCCTCTGGGAGGAGAGAGGGAGGGAGAGACTGATCTATACTGATCTATACAGGGTGGCAAGACAGAGAGAGAGACAGAGATGGAAGGACCTGCAGCAGGTTAGGCTGATTAATGATCGGGATGGAAGTGTATTGACAGGTGCCAGTAGTGTGATGGGAAGATGGAAAGAGTACTTTATATATTATAAAGTAAAAATATATAAAGTATATATATATATATATATATATATATATATATATATATATATATATATATATATATATATATATATATATATATTAAAAATACAACTAAAAAAGATTAGCGTCACGCTCATGTTTAACAAACGACCAATGGTTGGACCAGGTGGGCGGGGCCTCAGGACAACAGCGGAGGATTCAAACGGAACATGGCCGCGGCTAAAGATGTCGATGAAAACACACAAAACAGAAGGTAAGAACGATCGGCACTGACACTAATACGTTTCAGTGGCATTTATATCGAAGCACCGCTAGCATTACTCACGAGTAGGTGGTGTCATAGACGGGGATGAAGACACCTGCCAGATAAAGGGTAAAGGGTACATGAAGGTTACTCAGTCTGTATTTCTACCGTCTTGTACCAGGTCTAAAGAGGTCTACATAGTAGATCTATGGCCAGTAGAAATGCTCAGTGACCCACCACAGTGGCAGGTGAAGACAAACTTGATTTCAGACCCTGGATGAAGAGGATAGCTACTGTACACATGAAGTTATATCTGCTTGTTATGAGGAGTACTGTGCTCTGTGAAAACAGTTGTTTAATGTTTTCTGGGTCTTTAAGTCTGAGAGAAATAGTGCTTACAATGCTGTCAGGGTTACAGTAGATAGAAAAAGTCTCCACCCCCTGTTATAATACCAGGTTTTTGTGATGTAACAAAATGAGACCATGATGTTGAGGTTACAGGTCACATTAAAGGTGGAAAAAGTCCTGAAATGATTCATCATGGCCTCATTTTTTACCATCACAAAAACCTGGTATTATAACAGGGGGGTGGAGACTTTTTCCATCCACTGTATATCATCTATCGTCTTCTGTGAAAACACATTTTAATTGGTAACGGTGTGGTAACAAAGATCCCTCGGCCCACTAGTTGTTGAATCATAAACAGATCCGTCAAGCATCGGTTGTTAAGACTAAGTGTCCTGTGGTTTTTAATGGTTACTTGTGTATGAAGTCCTCCAGTAGTAGGAGAAAACTGTGTTTGAACCCCTGTGTCTCTCCCCCCTCAGAGGTACAGTGTGCAGTATGGTGATCAATCATGAGGAATCAGCGGGGGGCTCTCGTGCTGGCCGACCACCGGTCATCTTCATCCCAGACTTCTTTGTGGAGAAACTGCGCCATGACAGCGGTGATGTTTTCCTGGAGATGGTGCTCAGTAACGTCACTCGACTTATTGATCTTCCTGGGACCGAGTTTGCACAGCTCCTCGGTGAGGAGGGCCCTAAGACCCCAACAGGTGGAAATGGAGGCTTCTTTCGCTCTTTCAACTTCCTCAAACGCAAAGGTCAGAGGTCAACTAGATGGCATCTAGAAACCACCACTATCAACAGCCACAAAATGTCTCTCCCTGTTGTTGTGTACAGTTTGAGCACTTGAAAGATGAGAGTCCACCATGTCGTCTCCGTTATTCATAATCTAGAATATCACATGATCGAGGCCTGAAATCAGTGATGTGTGATATCATTGTTCACTACTGCAATGACAATATGACTAGCGCTAAATAAATAAATATTGTAGTCTGTCTGCATATTAGCTATATTTGTCAGCCTGGTTGTCTTTTAAATTCAGACCTGGATTAGAGTATTTATGATATAACTTGGCTAAATGTTGAGTCTAGAGCAGCAACAGCAAAGTCACTATATGAACTTATAAAACAGGGCGATAATGAATACTAACTTTACAGTTTTTAGCTCTGCGACTCATTTAATACCGGGTTTTGGTAACCATCCCTAAATATATATATATTTTTTAATTATCTTGTTTCAAGCAGTTTTTCATGATGTGTTTATTGCACATGTTCATATCGTGATGACAATGAAAATACAATTTACGGGTCGACACTAATCTAACACCTCAGATTGGGAAAAGAAAATGGAAATGCACTTGAAAACTCACACAAGGAAAATTATTTTACTTTAATTAATTAATTAATTACTTTACAATTTAGGTTAATTGATGACTCTAAATGTCCCGTAGGTGTGGATGTGAGCGTGAATGGTTGTCTGTCTCTATGTGACCTGCGATGGACTGGCGACCTGTCCAGGTGAACTCGCCTTCGCCCAATGCCAGCTTTCATACAGTGAACTCACTGTCTCTTCTTATATAGTCAGCTATTCAATGGGATGAATGGATTGCTGTCATACTGTCTGTTTATGAGGGCTGAAAGTAACAAGAGGTGATGAAAATGGATGTGAAATGAAAAGTGGTGTGATAAATTTCAGCTGATTTGATTAAAGTTGATTAAAACAGTAGTGACATGAGGAAAACATTGTTTTCCCCGTTCAATATTCATCATTCAAGTCATAAAATTGACATTTCTCATTTAAGGAAAGTGGCCTCAAGAGTCACAAAGATTATGTGAATTGAAAAAAAAATATATATGAAAAAATATCAGTTGGGTTTTGTGAATGATGATTGATCGACAGGTGATTATCAGATCAAACCTGTTTCAAACAAAACGTCAATCAAGTTTATCAAATCACTTGACAGTTATGCACTATTTTTCAGTTCACTTATATTTTATGTTTCTTGAGGCCACTTTCCTTAAATGATAAATGGCAATTTTGTGATGAATATTAGATGGGTGATCGGTGATTGATCATTTCCTTACATCACTGTTGTTTTAGTCTGTCTGATCTCGTGAACAATACGGGCTTAAAGAGGCAGAACGTTTTTGGCATCATCGGACAAAAATCCCACAATAACCTTTCAGCATATTGTAATTCAAGTGTTGTGAGAGAAAACCAGACTTCTGCTCCTCCTCTTGGCTCTGATTTCAGGATTTCAAACATTGAGCCATGATGGGAGACTTTTGTTTCGTGACCTGTCGTTTAGTGTTAATGTCGGTTTTAACCTTGTGTTCCTCTGCTGGTTTGTGATGAGACTCTGGTATTGAAGAGCTTTTCAGTAACTTCGGTCTCGTTTCTTCTTCTGCTTTCACAGATAAAGGTGTTGTGTTTGGAAGCCCACTGACTGAGAGCTGCATTGCCCAGATCTACCAGCTCATTGAGTACCTCAGCAAAAGTGAGTCTATCCAAATAAAATAGTTGTTTTTATTTTACATCCTCACCGCAGTGACTTTCAAAGTCAAACAGCAGTAACTGATCGCTGGTGTCTTTAAAAAAAAAAAAAAGATAATTACAGAAAAATACACAGTGGGCCAAATAAAAACTGGGACTAAGTCATGGACCAGACTCAATGTCTATTGAAAAATTGACTACAACTGTGCATGTTTTCCTTTCTCTCCGTATGTATGTCTGTATATGTGGGAGGTGGCAAAGCTGCTCGGCTTTTTGGCTGGATGATTTTTAACGGACCAGCTTGGATGGATGCATGTTTTTTCTAGGAAAACTGAAGTATCGAATCAGGACTCTGCAGCTCTGCAAATGAAATGACTCCGATCGGGACGTCCCTGTGTGGAATTATCGGCTGTTTAAAGCTTTTACTTGCTGATACTCAATTCATCATATTCTCTCAATATTCAACAACCTTTTTTATCAGTCCTCTTGTTAAAGAAGCTGGTAGAGGTACTGTTAAGATAAGATGAACTTTATTAATCCCCGAAGGGAAATTATCTTTCAGTTACATCCCGTCCAAGAACATAAAAAACAGTGACACATAACGGGGGGACAGGAGCGGGAGGACTGAGGGTCGCCACCATTGGACGGCGCCCCGTTTTCTTAGATGAGAAAAGGGAGAACAAGAGGAAAGGAGAAGAGGGAAAAAAGCATCTCCCAGACTAGGCTCCTGTAGGGGGGCACAGTGTGGGATCTGGAAAAAACACCTCTGCACATAGCAACATGATAAGACATTACAACAAAACTCAAGGACTTGCACATGTGGGAGGGGGAAGGGCATTGGGGAGGGGAGGTGTCCCAGCACAGATTGGGGGGGAGTGTTTGCCTCTGGGCGTCTCACAACAACCCTCCAAGTTGTACTGTGACAAGGGGAGAGGAGGGGGAGGGGGGGGGGGTGAGGGGTGTGTGTACATTGTCTTCATGTGTGTGTATGTGTCAGCCCGTGTCCTTCATTCCCGCTCAGTTTCAACCCATTGTCTCTGCCGTCTGGTACTGATGACGATGCCATGGCCGATTGCCGTGGAGACGACCTCGGAGAGTTCTGATCCAGAAACAAAGTGGGAAACAGGAGAGAAACAGGAGTGTGGGGGGGAGCATCTTGTCGGCAGATAAGGGAGGGAGCAGAGAAAAAGCGTCCGCCTTCGTTGAGAGCCAGAAGAGAGAGGTCAAAGAGGTCAGATCAGGTACTTCTTTCTGTGATTTTAAGACCTCTGAGCTGGTTTATCTTAAATCTACTTGTCTACTTGTTCTTGCTTTTGATTGTATTTGCTTTTGCTTTTAAACTTTGATATTTATTTTGCATTTTCAGCTCTGGGCAGAACATCGTGAGCATCCATGCAAAATTCAGCAAATAACACATCACATAACTAATTCAGTGAACAGTACAGCACTGAAACAGTTGTCAGGGGTAGTTAAAGATCTATATTCTCCAACAACACTTGCATCATGTTTCATGTAAATGATGCATTTTTTGTCCAGTTGTTGTTGAAGATGTTGCTTTTAATTTTTAGTTGGTTTGTCAGTTTTTCCATTGAAAAGATATCATGACAATCTCAAACCAGTGTTCTTTTCCTGCAGCCTCAGCTTTGTGCCAGTTTCTTCTTATAGCTTTTTTTGCCGGCTTTTGATTGTATTTTCATTTGTTTTCAGTTTCTGAACTTTTTGAGAAAATTTTAGTTTATTATTATTTCCATCATTATTTTTACGTTAACTTCATGTTATGTTGTTGTGGTTTGAGATGGGATGGACCTTTTTTCTCCTGTACTAAGTTGATTGTTTTGTTGTTGAATTTATGTTTTTTGTTATTATTCATGTGTTTAAATGTTTGTCAACTTCTGTGTTTTGTGCCCGAGGACCCTCTTGAAAACGAGATGATAATAAAGTTTTGAATGAAATACTCAGCTGCTCTTTCGCTCTCAGATCTTCACGTGGAGGGTTTGTTTCGGGTGCCGGGGAACAGCGTTCGGCAGCAGACCCTGAAGGAGCTCCTCAACAGTGGGGCCGACGTCGACCTGGAGTCTGGAGACTTTCACCCCAACGACGTGGCCACGCTGCTCAAGACTTTCCTGGGAGAACTGCCAGAGCCTCTGCTCACCCACAGACACTTCCACGCTCACCTCAAGATAGCTGGTAGGAAAACACTCACACATTTAGTAGTACTTTTGTCTATGTTTGTCTACGTATGAAACTTTCTCATTTAACAGCTTAACGGTGCACTAAAATATGTTTCTGGTTTTTGAAAACATTTGAGGTGACTAATCGGCATTACAGTAAGAGAATATTTATATTTTATGACTGCTGGAGTTTGTCGGAGTTCACAAGTTTTGTGAGCAGTGATTGACAGCTGCGTTATACTGTGTTCCCACTACGGGCGACACAGTAACATTCAATAATTCAGTTTCAGCCGGTTATACTGTATGAAGCTACAAACTGATGGCCAACATTTGTGCGCGATGGGCATGACGCGCCACAAATGCTTCCATGATGCGGTGAAGCGTCAGTGGTACAGTATGGGATCGGTGCATAGACTGGCGTACTCGCTGATGCCTGATCCTGAAATCTGGGCAGCTTCGGACACATTTCCCATCCTGCTGTCATTATCAGAACAGCTCTAGTCAAGATGTCCAAACTGCAGATGATTCAGTCTTAAAATCCATCTTTTTAATACAAATGCAAAAGTCAATTTTTAAATGTTTGTCATGCATGATTACATAAGAGCAGCAACAAATTTGTAATGTTTTTAGTAAATTGATTCATGACTTCACTTCCTCCCCCCTTGTCTTTGGTTCAGATATGACTGTTAGACGAACACGGCAACAAGACCGCGATACCCAACAAGGAGCGTCAGATTGAGGCCCTGCAGCTTCTCTTCCTGCTGCTACCTCAGGCCAACCGCTCACTGCTCAAACTGCTGCTGGATCTGCTATACCACACGGCCAGGCAGCAGGACAAGAACAAGATGTCCGCCTTCAACCTGGCCCTCATGTTTGCCCCACATGTCCTCTGGCCCAGACATGTAAGATTTCTAGTTTTTAACTACATAATTAGGGTTCAAGTACCAGGGCTGTTTTATATAGGACTACAATCATAGGTCAAGAGTGGTTTGCTCAGTGTGGGAGCACAATGGTTAATCAGAATTATCCATCCACCTTCAAGAAAACTGCCTGAAAATGGCCATGTACTTACACATTATACTTAAAGCACTATGTGTAGAACTGAGAAGAAAAGGTTAAACGTTGTTGCATCAGAAAAGATAGTCTACAAACAGATACAACATATTGTGACATGATTGTTCATAGTTAGTCGTGATTAAGCACACAGTTATCTGTTCAAAATGAACCTTAAAGGGAGGTTTTTCAGGTATTTAATCCTCTTATCAACATGGCAGTGGGCAAATATGCTGCTTTATATAAATGTATGTATATATTTATTATTGTAAATCAATGAACACCACTAATCAATGACAGATATTGTCCAGAAACCCTCCCAGGTTCTGACTGTAGCATCAACAATCTGCTCCAATCAGAACATGGCAAACTGCAGCCCAACAGGCAGCAACAGCTGTCAGTGTGTCAGAGTGCTGACTCGACTAGGACTTGATCCAGACTGACTGGGACTATCAGAAAGTGGGCATGTCTGTAAAGGGGAGACTGGTGGGGACCCAGAGAACCCATTTACATCCACACATCTGGAGGTCAGAGGTCAGCAGACTCCTTTGGAGATGGACATGACAGTTTTTCCTCGACAACATTTAGCATAAGTTTGGAGCGTTATTGAGACTCTTTATCCACAGTTTAGTTTGACACGGTTGGTACAAATGGAGTTGTTGCATTAAAACCAATTTGTGTTAATTCATTTTTTTACTGCGTGAACTCAGCACTAATCGTGAGCTGTTGATGAAATTTTAAATGAGATTGTCTTTCTGTTCCATAGTGTTAAAAAAAATGAAGCTTTAAGTGTTTTCCTGACTTGTTTCCTGATCCAGATGACAGCCGATGACCTGAAAGACAATCTGAAGAAACTGAACAACAGCATGGCCTTCCTCATCAAACACTCACAGAAACTCTTCAGGGTAAGTATTGACCAGACACACAACCGGACAATCAAACAGATAGAAACTAACCTGAAGTCCTAGTCCACACCTACTCAGGTATTTTACTCCTTTTTCTCTTTGTTCAAAAAAAAAATCCTGTCCACACAAGGACAAAAAATTCTCTGAAGCGCTGTCTGCCGAGGCAGTTTGGGCCAGATGCACCAAACTGACATCAATGAACTAGTGGTGATGAAGGCCGACCGTTGCATCGCCTCGCATCACCTGTGTCTCGGCCAAAAAATGGCACATGAACACGCCGCGAAGTCTACAGCTGACGGCCAACTATTATGTAAACTCTGCACCTGCGTGAGATGAAATAACTCTCCTCACCAGCAGGTGGCGGTAGTCTGTATTCGTCATTTCAAAGTTCACACCAGTCTCACTCTCCACTTAGCTTCATTCCAGATGTTCATGTTGCTGTGAAAATATCTGTGTACTGGACTGATCAGATAAGATCTGTGTCCTCTTGACTTACTTACTTCCATTTCTCCTCTTGTCTTGCCAATTGGAGTGATTTTGCTCTCTGACACGTGACGCCACCGATTCAACATGGTGAATCAGCTGAAAAACCTCAGACACGGGCAAACATGACCCGACCGTGTGGGACACTCCCCAAAAACTGAGGCAACAGATGCTCACCGAGGGCCCAAAATGCCTGAAGTAGCAGTGACCTTTGTAGTGTTTTCTGACGCCTCAATATAGTAGAAGAGTAACATCTATGTTAACATTTAGTAAGGTTATAGTGCACAAATAAGTCCTAAACCCTGGAAGTGGGATAGCATTGAGGCACTTCCTGTCCCCTTATTTGAAGTCAGTGGGTTGAAATACGGTCTCTAGTTAACATGCGTTGAAGAGATTTTGTTTTGTTCTGTGATATAAAATATGTCAGTAAATATCCCACTGGTGACTTTAAGCTTTTATGTGTCTTTATTAAAGGTGGTTGCTAACAAGTGGCTAAATGAGACTATATAATGCCATCACGTTGACTTGTCCTCCTTCACAGACTCAGCCTAACTTCCTGTTTGGCCTACAAGAATACGTCGTCGCTGCAGCACTCTATTTGGCCATGTCCTCTGTTAATGGATGTATTTATGTCGCTGTTACGCAACATGTCGCCACACAAAAGAGATCGCGGCGCACACTCTGACATAAAGCGTCATTTGGGTGTCTAAAGAAGCCCAAAACACATAGAAAAAGCTTATAAAATTACTTGTGTCTGCGTGGACAAGGCTGCAGACAAAATCCGTTAACACTGAGAATCGAGTGCAGAAACAAAGTGGGCTCTGGAAACCTAACAGGTGACAGGTTTAATGGATAACCTGTGGATGAGTGACGTGTCTGCTGCGTGTTGTTCAGGCTCCAGTCTACCTGCGGGAATATGCCAGAGTGCACTTCACTGGGATCAAGGCTCTGCAGACCAAGGTTAGTGGAGGGAGTTCACATAGACACACCACTAGATCTGTACAGTAGCAGTTCGTCTTCACTTCCCCTCCTGTTAAAATGCCATTTCAATCATTAACTCCCTTCCTTCTCTCTACACATCCAATCAAATGCAGCAGAAAACATTGTAAAGATATTATACAGTACATGTCAAGTGTGATAAAATTAAATGGAGAAACCACAGATTTTTGAAAAGGAGAGTGAAATGTTTAGCAAGAGAGTTGTGCTGGTATAAAAACTGTTTGGTATTACCAAGTACCCGTGTACCAAGTCTTACCACTAGGTGGTGCTCCACCAAAACTCGGAGGAGCCGCGTGGTCCACCTTAAAGGCCAGCCCACCTTAAGTGAGTCTGGGTTGTTCTTGTTGCTAACTTGGGGGCTAACCCATGCTTGTAATACACTCCTGATCAAAATCTTAAGACCAGTTAAAAAATTGCAAGAATTTACGTTTTGCACTGTTGTATCTTAAGAAGGTTCTAAGTAGAGTTTCAAAATGCAAAAAGAAAAATGAGTGCAAGAGACTAAATGTTTTGAGCAGGCAATTTATTGAAAAGAACAATTTAACTGAAATAGGCTGTTCATCAGCTGATCAAAAGTTTAAGACCATAGCTCAAAAAAACCCCTAAAACAGAAATTAAAGTCTCAAAAACAGACTCAGTAATGAGTAGCTCCACCATTATTGTTGATCACTTCAAAAATTGGTGTTGGCATGCTTGATGCGAGTGTTTCCAAAAGGCTTGTAGGAATGTTGCTCCAAGTGGTGAAGATGGCTTCACGAAGGGCATCCACTGTCTGGAACTGATGTCCATTTTTGTAAACTTCCCTTGCCATCCATCCCCAAATGTTCTCAATTGGATTTAGATCAGGGGAACATGCAGGATGATCCAAAAGAGTGATGTTATTCTCCTGAAAAAACTCCTTTGTCAGACGGGCATTGTGAATCGCAGCATCGTCCTGCTGAAAAACCCAGTCATCAGCACACAGACGAGGGCCCTCAGTCATGAGGGATGCCCGCTGCAACATCTCCACGTAGCCAGCTGCTGTTTGACGCCCTGCACAACCTGGAGCTCCATTGTTCCATTGAAGGAAAAAGCAGCCCAGATCATGATGGCGCCCCCTCCGCTGTGTCGTGTTGAAAAAATCTCAGGTGGCATCTCCTTGTCATGCCAGTAGCGTTGGAAGCCATCAGGACCATCAAGGTTACATTTTTTCTCATCAGAGAATAAAACTTTCTTCCAACTTTGAACGTCCCGTGTTTGGTGCTCCCTCGCAAAGGCCAAACGGGCAATTTTGTGGCGTTGAAGGAGACGTGGCCTTTGAAGAGGTTTTTTGTTTTTGAAGCCGTTCCTTTGCAGATGCCGTCTGATGGTTATTGGGCTGCAGTCAGCACCAGTAATGGCCTTAATTTGGGATGAGGATCGTCCCGTGTCTTGACGGACAGCCGTTCGGATCCTCCGGCTCGGTGCCGGTGAGATTTTTTTGGGTCTACCACTTGATTTTTTTGTTCCATAAACCTCAGGATGTTTTAAGAAATGCAAAATGACTGTCTTACTGCGTCCAACCTCAGCAGCGATGGCACGCTGTGAGAGGCCTTGTCTATGCAGCTCAACAATCCTGCCACGTTCCAAGGCAGTGAGTTTTTTTTTTTCTTTTCCCATCAAGAGGTCTTGACAGTGTGATTACTTGACAGAAAATGACATGGAATCCAAATTTTTGCACAGATTTGGGCTTTTAAAGGATGTGGTCTTAAACTTTTGATCAGCTGATGAACAGCCTATTTCAGTTAAATTGTTCTTTTCAATAAATCGCCTGCTCAAAACATTTGGTCTCTTGTTCCCATTTCTTATTTTTGCATTTTGAAACTCTACTTAGAACCTTCTTAAGATACAACAGTGCAAAACGTAAATTCTTGCAATTTTTTAACTGGTCTTAAGATTTTGATCAGGAGTGTACACTGGCAGCAAGGCTCACTGAAAGAGGCTGGGACATGGGGGGACACGGGTCTTGGGGTACGGGGTATAAGGCAGACATATATACATAGACGGTGCATTGAATGCTTCAGCTGGTTTGCCATATTGGACCTTGAGAAATGTAGACGTTATTATGCTTTTTATCCAGCTCCCCCGTTCACAAGTATAGAGTTACAGGACTATCTGGTCAGGTCCAATATGACGCCCATGTTCACATATGATCCAGGAGTTAATGCAGCGTCTGTGTATATATGTCTTGGTACAACACATGCAGTGTAACTGGAGCTGCAGTTGTGCATTACGATTGGACCCCAAAGATATGAGGCGGTGATGACGTGTCACCAGTAGGCCTTGACTGGCAGGCGGGAACCCGTCTGGTGTCACCACCCCAAAAACACATCAACTTTCTAGCAAACAAACACGATGTACGCCTCTTCTTCCTCGACTGGTAGACCCCAACAAATGTCACCTGCGCTGAGCTGGAGGATCCGACGGGCTGTCCTTGAAGACACAGTACGATCCTCGACCCAAATTAAGGCCTTTACTGTTTCTGACTGCAGCCCAATAACCATAAAACGACATCTGCAAGAGAAGAGCTTAAAGAACAGAAAACGTCTTTGAAGGTCGCGTCTCCTCCCACGACACAAACGGTCCTGATGGCTTCCAGCGTTACTGGTGTGACCAGCAGATCCACTGGAGATGTTTTCAGTGGAGGAGGCTCCATCATGATCTGGCTGTTTATGACTTTATTTTTTGTCTCTTGCTCCTTTTTCTTGTTTTTTTCATTTTGAAGCTCTACTTAAAAACTGGATACGATCCTCCAGTGCAAAATGTGAATTCTTGTCATTTTTCCCCCAGTCATAAGATTTTGTTCAGGACTCTATATTCAAGTAATATTGTAATCAAAGCCAGATGTGGTGTATCGTATTTATCATAAGCTATTGCCTCCATTTAAAACACACAGCCAGTGTGACTTCCCGTCTCCTCACTCAGGATGATCTGGAGCTGCTGACGGCGAGCAGCTCTCCCGCTCAGCGGACAGTGTTGTCCCTGAAGAGGACCGCCGTTCTGGGCCCCAGCTCCCAGGAGCAGTGCCAGTCTCCGGCTCAGCAATACACAGAAGAGGCTCTGAAGGAGCTCTTCAGGCACGTCAACCACAACATGCCCGACTCCGCCAAGAAGAAGAAACTCGTCCGACAGGTTCGCCTCAGGGCCTCTTTACTGTCCTAGAGCTGTGGCTGAACTGAAAACATACACGTAGAAACCTCCTGAATACAAGTCACTTTATTTTAGAGTTTGTGTGTTAAATGTCTTTAAATATAAAAGTAAGTGGCGCTCTCTTTCTCCTGTGTGCAGTTAGTCAAGCAAACAGCCTCAGGGACGCCAACTACTGAGCACCACCACGTGCCCCCAGCTCCCAGCAAGAAACATCCACGTTCCCGCTCCTTTGGTGGCCTTATCAAGGTACTCCACAACCCTGGAGAGTAGGGCTGCACAGTTAATCAAATTACCACGATTAAATCAACATGATTGACTGGGGTATTGATGTTTAAAATGCTCCGCTCAGAGAAAACTCTGCTGCATAAATGAAGCGCTGCCTAAACTAACAACTGGAAGTTCTTCAGTGTGATGAAGACATAAAGCTGCAATTTGTCACAACTGCAAGTCTAAACTAAACCGTGGAGGAACAACCTTCACACATTTGGATCAACTAACTTAGTCAGACACTTTATTATTGTTATATTGTTTTTTATTCCCATGATGCTGCTCAGAGAAATCAATGTGACAGCACAGAGCTAAAGAGCTCCGTTAACAGAGTTAACATAGATTAAGAAAGTGACAACATTTTTATTCATATTGCAAATGTTAATGGTTTCTATGCTCATTCATATCTCCACTGACAGGCAGTAGTTTAGCGTGTTGCTGCTGCCACCTTGTGGTTTCCCGACGCACCCTCTCAGTATGGGCTTACATGAGCAAGTTGCAGTGTTTTCTCAAAAATAATGTCTTTGTTTTAAAAATGGCTGTTATTCACCTTTAAATACATTATCTTCATGTCACAACTCACTGCTCTCTCTCCTCTTGCCCATATGCCATTTTTCCTTTAGCGCCATGCACGATGGTATGTAGTGCCTATTTAGTGACCGTTGTTTTACACTATTTTCACAATGCATTGTTGGATACTTTAAATCCACCATATAGGGTATAATAATAATCACTAGACTGTACATTCGGACAGCACTACAAAATGGCAAACTCACTATATAGACAAATCTGGGGAAATACTGGAAGTAACCAAGTCGCCATTACTGTGATGGCATCCATCAAATGTTTGAAAGAGCCGTCCTAAGAAGTGTACACTTTTCTACTTTTACCTGTACTTTCTATTTAACCTTCCTTTTGACACCCATGCCAAGGAGTTTGGGAAGAACCTGAGCAGTTCACAGCAGCCTAATGTTAGCCTGACATGGTGAATTAAGCAACATTAGCTAAGTTAACACTGCTTAACTAGCGTAGCTAACATTAGCCTGACATGGTGAATTAAGCAACATTAGCTAAGTTAACACTGCTTAACTAGCGTAGCTAACATTAGCCTGACATGGTGAATTAAGCAACATTAGCTAAGTTAACACTGCTTAACTAGCGTAGCTAACATTAGCCTGACATGGTGAATTAAGCAACATTAGCTAAGTTAACACTGCTTAACTAGCGTAGCTAACATTAGCCTGACATGGTGAATTAAGCAACATTAGCTAAGTTAACACTGCTTAACTAGCGTAGCTAACATTAGCCAGGCACGGTGAATTAAGCAACATTAGCTAAGTTAACACTGCTTAACTAGCGTAGCTAACATTAGCCTGACATGGTGGATTAAGCAACATTAGCTAAGTTAACACTGCTTAACTAGCGTAGCTAACATTAGCCTGACATGGTGAACCCAGTAACATTAGTTAAGTTAACACGAGCTAGCGTGGCTAACATTAGCCTGACATGGTGAACCCAGTTACATTAGTTAAGTTAACACTAGCTAGCGTAGCTAACACTAGCTAGCGTAGCTAACAGTAGCCAGACATGGTGAACCCAGTTACATTAGTTAAGGTAACACTAGCTAGTGTAGCTAACATTAGCCTGACATGGTGAACCCAGTTACATTAGTTAAGTTAACACTAGCTAGCGTAGCTAACATTAGTCTAACATGGTGAATCATGTAACGTCATTGAAGTTAACACTGTTTAGCTAGCCTAGGTAACCTTAGTGGGCTAAAGACACTGTTTAGAGGCTGCGGTGTTAGTTAACTCAATCAACTAACTGTGGTATTACTGTGAAACACAATGTTAGCTGCTCTAACCAGGGCAACCTAAGCAAAGCTGCTGCTGGATTCATCTGTAGTGAATAGTGAATAACCTAAAAAAATAACCAGGGAAAATGATAATCAAAGTGTGATGATAAGAGAATTTGACAGGATTACACTGTGCGGCTCTTCTTGTTGAGTATTTCATCAGTTAAAGCTGAAAAATCTTTTGACGTACAGAAACCCTGTGATGTTTGCTGGTAAACTGCTGCACCACATCACCGCATCCCCTCAGTCTGTGATTTTATTTTTTCTATTTAAGGGGCTTTTGACTGAATTTTGAGTTGTCACTTAAATTTAACATGATGTGCAGTATATTCTCAGAGTTAAACTAACCTTTGATTACTTGTTTTTTTTCCCTACCTGATGCTTTTGTTTTAAAGCGCAAAGCTCGCGGCGAGCAACTGACAGCGGAGAGGCGGGTCCGACACATCTCGCCTGACACTGTCACGAGGGCGGGAACAAAACCTGGTAAAGAGAACATCATCCTGCAAGGGGTAAACCTTTTTAACAAAGACTATCTGATGCATTTTCTGTTGTTGTACTGTTTCTCTCTGTGGTCAATACACACTTGTTTTATCTGCTTTCTTGGCTCCAACATTGTGATAAATGATTTTTCTTCCATCTGCCACAAAATTAGCAAATCACCCAAAATTAATATAAGATTAATACTATTCTAATAGTTCTATTGTTATTTATTTTTTGTTGGCGTGTGCAGGTGAGCAGCCCATTAAATGGTCATGTGTTGGGGAAGGCGGGGCTCATCGTAAAAAACCCAGACTTTGCTTTCAAGAAGGACAAAGCTCTGAAGGTTTCCAAGGTATGACAGTGTTTTTAAACCCCAAAAAACTCCCCACCCAGATACTGTTCATCCATTTAAAGGCTTTCATTTCAACACCAACCAATGTGTGAAATGAATGCTTTTTGCCTTGCATGCTTAGTTGTGTAAATTCACTCTTTCCTAGTAAATCAGGACTTGAAAACAGAATCCACAGTGACTCATAAGTACCTCCTCATCCATCTTTCCACCCATCCGTCCTTCCACCTCTCTTTCCTCCCTCCGTTCGTCTCCCAGCAGGACTCTCCCTCTGTGACCAGGATGTGTTTCTCTCCTGCTCAGGAGATCTCACTGTAAACGCCGACACCTCCTCCTCCTCATCGGACAGGACTTGCTTTGGCAGTATTAATATTATTGTTCCTCTGGTTTTTATTGTAGTACGTCTATTTTAACTGGGACTGATAGACGGCAGCTTTAGCCTTCGCCAGAATAGCCAAACCAAAGCCAGAAACGGCTGGACATTGATCAAGACGTGAGTGCTACAAACTGGTACCAACTGTTGAGCTGAATCCTCTGCTGTAGTTTTGCTTTGAAATGGTCTCAGTGTTAAGTTGCATGATATGGATGAAATTAATCCACTTTAAATCATAAAAAACAGTTATGCTCTTGATATGTGATATCTGATAATACCTGCAAACATTTTTTTAAATTCCAGAAATAGTTTCAGAAAGTCCTAAATTTTCTTTCATTAATAATTTTAGTTTTTAATTCAGATAATAGAAACGTGATTCAACCCTGATTGGATATTGTCCAGAAGGTGTATATATGGGTATATGTGGGACTACAGCAGCTGCTGTGATGAATGCAAATTCCACTTTTTAATAACATCCTTAGTTTTCATAATGGTCAGGTTTCAATAGTATTTTAGATTATTTGTAGTATTTTTTTATATTTAATTTGACAAATCAAGTGAGACTTTTTCTTTTTTGTGATTGGATGGTATTAGATGTGGGGCTGGGTGATGAGACCAAAAATCAGAATCACAGTAATGAAATAACCTCAGTACAAATGAAACCATCTGGGACAACAACAAGTCCTTATTGTATGATCTGCTTACTTCTCACTGTTCGAGTAACTTTGAGCAATAATATAAAGTTATTTTTATAAAACAGTCACCGACAGTAGTGTGTGAGACAGATAATCAATCAAATCAAAGTTTATGACCCAAACAGTCTCTGCCAGCCACTCTCCGACTCTGTTTAAGTGAACAGTCGAAACAGACTGGAAAAATGAGCATGTGGTGCAGCAGTTTACCAACATACATCACAGGGTTTCTGTTTGTCAAAAGATTTTTCTAACAGCTTTCTAACTGATGAAATGCTCAACAAGAAGAGCTGCACAGTATAATTATGTCAAATTCTCTTTTCATTACATTTTGATCATCAGTTTCCTGGTTATTTGTTTAATACGCTGTGGCTGCGTCCAAAATCAGTCAATATTCTCTATTGACGAATCCGGCGAGAGCTTTGTGTGCTCCACAATATAGCGGCGCCGCCATTACTGTGTTGTGATGCTGACTGATTAATGTTTGCTTAGGTTGCCCTGGTTAGAGCAGCTAACGTTATGTTTCACAAAAACATCACAGTTAGTTGATTGAGTTAACTTATTCTGTGGGACCACCGCATACCAGAGACAGCGTCTTTAGCCTGCTAACGTTAGCTACGCTAGCTAAGTAGTGTTAACTGATGTTACTTGTTTCATTATTACAGGCTAATGTTAGCTACGCTAGCTAGGAAGTGTTAGCTGATGTTACTTGATTCACCATGTCAGGCTAGGGTTAGCTACGCTAGCTAAGTAGTGTTAACGTAGTTCATGTTACTGGATTCACCATGTCAGGCTAGGGTTAGCTACGCTAGCTAAGCAGTGCTAACTTAACTGATGTTACTGGATTCACCATGTCAGGCTAGGGTTAGCTACGCTAGCTAAGCAGTGCTAACTTTACTGTGAGGATATAGTAAAAATATCTTTTTATCATATTTGCTCAGCGTTACTGACTGCAGCTTTAACACTCATCACATCACACTCGCTCTGCTGTGAATCAGCCCTGTCTGAACTGTGAATAAGTTAAACATCAAGCAGAGCTTTGCTTTGGTTTGACTTCGCTGGCTCACATCTGCTTCTTCCAGTTAGCACTTGAAACTTGTTTTGTTAGCGACTGAGTCTGTGACCACTAGCGAGCTGAGCGTACGGTCTGCTGTAGAGGGTAGTATATGTATGTATACATCTTGTACAGTCACATTTCACTATTGTGCATGTCCACATGTGTCCAGGTTTATTTCCTGTTACAGTGTATGTGAACGACGTAAACTGACAGGAAGTCGACATGGACTCCAGCTCTCAATGCCGCTGAGTTCATGTAGAAAACTGAATGTTTCGTCGTACTTAGAACAGCCAGTAATGGGTTTATAATTATTATAACAATGAAAAAAATCAGCTTAAAATATGTTTTTTTTCCCACCTGTTTTCCCCAAGAGTATCCTGGGAAAAAATAATAATATTTCCACCTGTTCTTAAGTCAAAACACAAGAGAGAAAATAATTTCAATCAGAAAGAAAATGGATCACCAGCAAAAAAAAAAAAAAAATCTTGCTTGGCTTTCAGAGGACAGACAATGACACTGTGTTTGAGTCAGTCCAGCCACAGACGGCCAACATTAAGGTCTCGTAAAGAGACGATATTTAGTTTGACCCTGTGCTGAGCATTAACACGTTGCTCTAGGTAACACTTAATGTCTGAAATGTAGAAATATTTTATGTGTAAACCATAGAAATATGAGCAGAACGGACATTCACATTCAGATCAACGTAGCAGGATGGTCAGAGCGGCGGCCATTTTTATGTGTACCGTTGCAACCGTCACAGCAGTTTCGTATAAACTAAACTGACTTTCACCAAGTTTCGGCCTGCCAGAGGTTTTACAGTCGCAAGTGAAACAGGCAGTGTAGAGTAAAATTTAGCAACTTAATGCTTCATCCACACCCATGCACAGTGGAGGACAGCACATATTATATTACTATCTCCAGATGGGATCATTTCCTGTATCCAGTGTAGTATTAAAGTATGGGGCAGTTAGCAGCCTAGCTAGCTAACTAGCATGCTTTAATGCTACACTGGTTACAGACGATGAGGCGAACAGCCGGCTGAATCTAACGGACCCGCCACCTCTGGAGACGAACAAGCTGCCGTCACCATAACAACTGACAACAGTCGCCTCTCTCTTGTACATCTTAACGTCTGTTCTGCTCCTATTCCTATGAGGCTGTGCAGTCTAATGCAATAAAATACCGTATAGAATGACATAATGATGATTCAGATCTGAATATATTGTTCAAGTTAACAACCTTTTCAGTACTTGATGATTTCTTTTAATCGTCAGTATGTAAAAAGTCTGGTCAGTGAAAAAACTCAAACATCATCAATGTTTATTTTTTGTGTTTACAGAGTGTGAAAATGTTACGTAATGCTCCTTTTGAATATTTATTTTTTTAATACCTCAGTTCCCTCGGCTTTACTCTTCATGAGTTGAGGTAACTGACTTCTGAAAGTGTTGTGTAGTGAGTACGGATGCACCAGTAGCAGTGTCAGTATTTCAGCACTGACTTCTCCAGTACTTTCCTGGACGGCCTGTCCACGTCCTCTACAGGGAGGGAAAAAGTCAGCCGCCTCGGCTGCAGCGCTTAATGTATTAGTATTTAAAATGATGATGGGAAATCTTCAGCGCAGCACGTCTCATGATTTTTCTGTTACTGGTGCGTCCTGGTTTTTGACCGTGTTGTGGATGTGGTCACGATGGGTTTGATGGAAGTGATTGAACGTGGCTGACATGTCAGGTGCAGATGGACACTACAGGACCTTACCTCCTTTGGTTTTACATTATACTGTCATATTCTGAAGGTCATTATATACAGTGGTCTCCAGAGGATCCTTTTATCTTTATTTTAAATCAGCTGGACTGAAGTGGTCTCAGCAGCCTTTTGAGTGTCTGCACGTCAGTAGGCTGCAGTTTTATGAGACCTGTTTTAACAGAGTGCTTCTGTTGTGCTTATTGCTGTTTGGAAACTTGTGTTTTTCTGGATGTAATTTGTGAATCATTAAGGTACATTTTAATTTTTGCTGTGATTTTTTTTTTATTTTTTGAGTTTACTTTTGCGACTCAGATGAGCTCTGTGACGTTCTGTATGATGTGGAAATACTGTTTTTCATTTGAAACACAAAAAGCCCCTGAAAGCCTTGTTGATTTACGTATGTCTGTGTTTTTCTCTTTAACATAAATGTGAAACATCGTCGCTGACGAGTTCTTCAGGACTCTGACAACAGCAGATCTGCAGAAGGTTGAATTTCTGGGTGGAGTTTAGTCCATTTGAGCTTCACCTGACTGATTAGTTGCACCTTATTTCTTTGGAGAAAAATCACTTTTACACATTTTAATGAGCTTAACAGGGTGATTAACAAAAACTTCTGTCTCAGTTGTCATGTTGAACTCGTCTGTGAGTGTTGTACCATCTGGTTTTAACTGTGGTAATCTCTGTTTTTTTAGTATTTTAGTGTAAAATAAGTTAACCTTGTACAGTACATTGGATTCCTTGGCGAACCACCCGCTTTGGATTAAAACATTTTTTATATTTCCTACAGGAAAATCTGTTGTTTGCGTTATATTTTTCTATGTTTCTTGTGTTTACACAACATTATGTGGAAATAATTACCCATAAACTGTAAAAACAGGCTTTACATCAATGCAATGCTACTGTTTTCACACTAGAGGGCGCTATCGTACAATGTAGAGCTGATGAAAAATATAAAACCAGTTTGTGTTTTTAGTTTGTCCACTAAATCAGTTTTCATCAGTTATACTGTTTCTTTGATTTTCACGATTGTGATCCAGTAAAGTGAGTTAAATAATCGAGTTCATCATTTATATCATGTACTTCAATCTTCTTAGTTACACTTCATGTTATGAATGAGACAGTCAGAGGTACAGTTATACTGTGCTGATGTAATCATGATTATGATAATGGTACTATCATATTTTTCTTCATTGAGAAACACTCTCTCTCTCCCCATCCAGGAAGGTCAAAGGTCAGGCTCAGCCAGTGAAGTGTCCCAGGAGCTGGTAGGGATTCAGCAGCGATTCACAGATAGTGAAGCCTCCTAAACCTACATCTACTTGTAACGTTTGAAAAGAAAACACATCTCTGGAGACCGCAGAGCAATGACCAGATCAGTTAATCAATGTTTTACTACGGTGAACTACACGTATATTAAAGTACATCTTTGAATGGAAATCTGCTTTGACACATTGTTTAATTAGGGCTGGACATTAGGTTTCCTCCTGCAGGAAAACGGTGTTAATGCTTTTATTCAAGTCAAGTTTATGATTTAATAAAACATCTCCATGACTGAAGCAACAGTGCTTCATTCATGCATATTAATTAATACAACAATGTAGCATGTATCATGGTATAATGTGTAGGACGTTGAGGGAAAAGTGTACGATTCTGATGTTGCTGGTAACATTGACGTGGTGTTAATTACACACAGCATTCTCCTTTTAGTTTTCAGACATTGTGCACATTTTTATTTGTCTGTTTCAGGAGGCAGGGATGGCGACTTGGCACCACACTATGATTGATGACGTGCTGAAGCTGAACTTGTTTTCAGCACAAAGCATACACATTAATGAAGCAGAAATCACCAGGTTTTAAAGGGATAGTTCAGATGTTTTGAAGTGGGGTTGTATGAGGTACTTATCTATAATGAGTGTATTATGTACAGTCAACAGGCGTACCAGCACAGAGTGTCAGTTTAAGTGTACGGTACATTTCACACCCCGGCAGTGAGACAGCTACACAGTCTGTGTTTCTGATGGGAAGCTGGTATCTGTGCTCTTGTTGAAGCAGCCTGAAAAAGCAGTAATTTTACTGTGCAAAACACAGGAGTTTCTGGTCTACCGCTGCCTCAGTTGGTCAGTTAGTTTGTGTTACTGTGACCTTGGTGTTTTTAAGGGTTAGTTCAGACTCACCAAAGTTAAACAATAGCACTAAATCAAGGCAGTAGTAGACCGACAACTCTCGTTGTCTGTGAGGTAAAACTGTATGTTTTTTCAATGGAGTTTGGTTTGGGCATCATTGGCGAGAGCATAGATGGCTCCCACAGGTTCAGTTCCCCATCAGAAAGGGCGGCCTGATGCCGAGGAAAAGCTAATATCAAATGATTTTCTGCCAATAGACAAATGAATCTGCCAGATCATTTCAGCTCTAGATGTTTTTTAGCTGAATGAATTAAGGAGCCATGTTAGAACATTAAGCAGTATCTTGCATTGTAGTATTTCCCCTCACACCTGCACTCCCAACAGTTGTCTGTGTGATTATAGCTGTGTTTGCTGAAATTGTGTCTTAAAGGAGGACAGCATTTATCTCCCAGTTAATCAAGTTAACCAAATAATATATTTATCTGCACTGCCACTTTGTAAAAAGTCTTCTGTTGGTGGGATTAGGAGGTTTTTTGTGCCAAATCAGTGCAGCGACTTGATCTGAAGGTTTTGTGAATCGATGTGTTTGAGACAAAAGCATCTGCTCCGTCGTTCCAGAAATCAATTCAGACGCGTCTGGAGTAAAAAAAAAGCCCCCAGCTCCCCACCCACCGCTGCCTCAGAAAGCTATTATGGCCAACGAACCAAACTTTGGTAACTTTTCCTACTTCGGCCGGCATCGGTAACGTTACTCGCTGCTGCCGTCGCCGCCGCCGCCGCTCTCTTCACACATTCACTCTCGATGTGTTGCCTCTGCTCCAAATGGCCCTAGAGGGATATTCACATTTTGACATCCGGCGCTGTAGCTCTCCAGCACGCCTGGCACACGGGAACACCCGGTTAGACTGTTATCAGACTGTTTTTAGACCATTAAACAGGTGTTATCAGCTGCTATAAGCACCATAGATGTGGGTCATTAGTGGCCTACCACACCTGCTATGTTCTAACGTAACACTGAATTAAACGTCATGTTTGAACACAGACGAAAAGGCGTCTTTAGGTTCAGGCAATCAAACTACAACTTCTTTAGGTTTAGACAATAAAACTACAATTTCTTTAGGTTTAGACAATAAAACTACAACTTCATTAGGTTTAGACAATAGAACTATAACTTCATTAGGTTTAGACAACAAAACTACAACTTCTTTAGGTTTAGACAATAAAACGACAACTTCATTAGGTTTAGACAATAGAACTATAACTTCACTTTGTTAATTTTAGGGACACTTTGTGTTTTGAGTTAAAATAACTACGAACACAGCGACAGCTACAGCTGGTTTCACTCAGGATGCTAACTCCGGTCTCCTGGGTGAGTCCTGTCATAATTACTACTGTTAGTAGAGGTTGCTGTTGTGCTATTTTATACCTTCTTTCGGTGATTTATCATATGAATAGATGATAAAACCTACTGGTTGGTGAAGAAGGCTCCTGCTGACCCACGGGGCTTCTAGTGACTGATAATGCCTATTTAATAGCCTGACAACAGTCTAATGATCTGACAGGAGAGGCTTATCTCTCCACCTCACTGCTGCAGTAGATACCACCAGATCCTACACACTGGACCTTTAACCATTAATGGATTCATTTTGGGGGGAGATTGATTGATCGATCGGTCAATAATGGAAAAAAATGTTGTTGCAGTCCCACAGTTTTAGTTTTTTTAGTGGCAGATTTAGCTTTTGGTGGCTTTATCCACCTCCACATTTTTTCTTTTCCTTGGTAATATGGCAATATGGCAAAAGCTGAAGCCAGCGTTTCTGTGGAGATTAAAAAAAAAAAACTCAGCCAGGCTTCATTTGAATTTCAGAGCCTTGCCAGTGAATCATAATAGAGATCTGAGTAAGCTCTCTGGCAGCTTATGGCATTCCAGTTATGCCAGTCTCACTAGACCCCCCCCTCCACAACCAGTCCAAGCCTCTGCAGCCCGGTGTGCCGTCTTGGCACTGAGCCGTGGCTTTAAATATTATCACATTTAGCAGCACAACTCCCTCTCTGCTTCTTTTAACGCCACATTCACTCATTTTTTCTCTTCATCAAGTGTTTGTCCTTTTCTGTCCACATGTTTTTTTGCCGGAGCTTCCCGCTCAGAAGCTTCGGTGTGATCACGATTTCTCTCTCCTCTCTCCTCCTTTCTCTCTCTCCTCCTCATGTCCGTGGAGCCTTGGGCTCTTTTCTTCCCCCATGGGAGGATGTGGGAGAGAGAGAGAGAGAGAGAGAGAGAGAGAGAGAGAGAGAGAGAGAGAGAGAGAGAGAGAGAGAGAGAGAGCACAGGAGAGTGGGGAGAGAGAGAAGAAGAGAAGCCAAGTGGAAGGAGCTCTAAAGCCAGGAATAAGAGGAAGAAGAAGAAGAGGAGGAGGAGGATATACTTGTCTTTTTTACTTGTCTTTCTTTCTCTGAAAAGCCACTTTGGCATCAAGTGGCAGCTGCTCAGTGTGAGTTGAACTTCACCTGGCTGTGCTGCTGTCTATCAAGTACTCATTGTACTTTAAGTATTTTTGTCCACTTTTAGAGGGGGTTGTTCTGCTGCTGCTGCTGCTGGTGCTGGTCAGTCATCCTGGGAGGAGAAGGATGGTGAAGGAGGGGACAGGATCCGACGGCTGGTTTCTGCAGCGTGGAGTGCTGCAGGAGAGCAGGATGCATGCTGGGTCAGGAGGCTGTGGGACGGCGGCGGCGGCTCCAGGCTGGGCTCTTCGGTCTGGGTTGCGGACGATGCTGGCGTGGGGCGTCCTGGTGCTGATGGCAGGACGGGGAGGTGTGGAGGCGTGCCCCGCTCCCTGCAGCTGCCAGGGGAACACAGTGGACTGCCATGGCCTGGGGATCCATGCCGTACCCAGAAACATCCCCAGAGGGACTGAGAGGCTGTGAGTACTCATACACTGACCACATGTGTATTCATATTTTTCTGTACTTCTGAGGAACAAATGATCACAGATGGACAGATGAGGGGAATCCCTCAAAGTGGTGGCATAGTGCTCCTCATCACTTAACCCTCTGAGACCCACAATAGACCCATTTTAGTCTTCTTTAGGGGGGTCCAGGAGGTCTTTAGGAGCATTTTTCATTGATTGGATGTTGATCACTAGTGTTGAGTAAGTGCTCAACACTAGTGATAAACCCCCTGATAGTCAGTGTAGCGAGGAAAGACCCCATCCTCCACCAGAGTCTCAGCTTTACACTGAGACCCAGTTTATGGGGTTCAACACTGTTTAGGGACCCAGTATGCAGAAATCCTCGGATACACTATTTAGACTAGGAGACAATAACACAGTTATACTGACTGGGACCATCATAAAGTGGGCATGTCTGTAAAGGGGAGACTGGTGGGGACCCAGAGAACCCATTTACATTCATACATCTGGGGGTCAGAGGTCAAGGGACCCCTTTGAACATGGACATGACAGTTTTTCCTCACTAAAGTTTAGCCCAAGCGTGGAGCGTTATTTAACCTCCTACTCAACATGTTAGCATGACATGATTGGACTGATGGATTCCTCAGGTTTGTAGTTTCATATGATATTTGTCTCTTCACTTTAACCCTAAAACTGAATCCACCAGAGCCTCTGAAAGACGGTGAAATCAGGTGGGATCTTGGGTCTCAGAAGGTTAAAGAGGGAATTTAAATCTGGGTTTGTGATCAAGACCAGGTTTTAAGTTTAGGGTGAGAAGGTCCTCACAAGTGTCATAAAACGTGCATGCGTGTGTGAAAACCAGAGGAAGGAGGGGAGGTTTGTGTTTGTTTGTGTTGGTGAAAGTGAGTCCGTAGTGGTGGATTTAATGATCAGTGTCCACATGTTGGATGTGCCGGTCCTGGACTGGAGAGAGGAGTGCCTCTCCTCTTGGTGCTCCTTCCAGCTCTCTTCACTGGTAGTCTGTTTAACTTCATATCTCACTTGACTCCCAGGATTCAGAGTGCTGGTCTGCGGCATCGTTGCTCTTTCCCGCTAATGCTCCCTGTTGTAAATGCATGTTTATATTTCTGTAATGTTTTACCCTCTTTTCATAATTCACATATCTCATGCACTGTACAAATTCCTCATCACCTATTAGAAACAAATACCAAGCATCTCGCCTTCATCTCTCCGCCTGCTCTTCTCCTCTTCCACTCATCTTCTCTGTGTCGTACTTCAGCCAGTGCAGTTCAGAAAGATGTAATATAATCTCATTTTATGTGTATGTTGTTCCTTTTGAGCTGCTTCTCTTCCTGTACGGTTGTTTTCAAAGTAAAAGTGTGCTCCTGTCACTGAAGGGGCAACCAAGTCATCACTCTCTACATTTACGTGCACAATATATTCTAGTTTTTGCTCTTATTGCGAAAAAGACACTATTCCTACTGAGGTGTTTACACGGCTGATGAAGCTGAGTATTCCTCTAATATTCCCATTATTAAGCAGCTGTTCATACTCTGATTAATACTCAGCTCCTTCAACCTTCTTGAAACGGTCGGTGTTATGATATTTACGCATAACCAAAAACATGGTTATATCCAAGTCTTTCTCAGTGTTTAAACGTAGGTGTGTTTCTCCTTCCAACCAGAAATGTGGAGTTTTCTTTTGGGCACACGTCTCTATAAACTGTCTGCTAGCTGCTTTGTTGGTTTGTGTTCAACGCACAGAGCTGGACGTACAGGCGAGAGGTCGTGTGTTGCAAAGTGCCGTAAAAACCTCTGTTGAGACGTTTATTCTGAATACTTAACCAAACGCTTTGTACAGCCAGACCATGTGGAAGTGTTTGATTTGATGTGCAGCAGTGTGTGTGTGTGTGTGTGTGTGTGTGTGTGTGTGTGTCCTCGCTAATATTAGTCACATCCAATGTGCTGCTGCATCTGGGGAGAAAGATGTGATGAGGGGAGAGAACAGGAGAAAGGAGGAACAGGGAGGAAGAGTTGTTTAAGGCTGTCGGGAAGAGGAGGAAGGTGAACATAAAAGAGGAGAAGTGGTGAGGTGAAAGAGGGAAGCATGAGAGAGGTGTTCTGGAGGGGAGGTGGAGAAAGGAGAAAACTACGATAGCTTTTACATCTGCACTGCAGTCGTGTTTTCTTTCCTGGTCAGGAAATGACTTTATTCAGAGCTGCAGAGTGTTTGCTGCCAGTCTCTGGGATGTTGGTCATGGTCAAATCCTGGTCCAAATGAAGAACCAGCGAGGGCTGCTGGAAACCTCCCGCTCAGTAACATCTTGTACTGATTGCTGTGTTCTCATGTGACCAAACAAATACAGAAACCACCGCAGGGTTGGTATTAAACCGAGTTAGTGTTTGGAGCAGTTACCATGGTGTTATTAGATATCTGTCCTCTTGATTTGTTTGACTTTGTTTGAGAATGCTGCTGTTTTAATGCTGTTTCACAAAGCACAATCCTGACCTGGATCACAGATCCATCCTCCTCCAGCAGGACTGCAGTGTGGTTTATCAGGACTGAATCCAAACCAGCTACTGAAACAGGACTTTTAGATGTGAGGCGTTACTAGGTTGGAACTCACAAACTCACTTTTAGCAGGCTGCAGATCTGTCTGTCATCGTCCAGACCGGCTCTACACCTGCTGAACTGCACCACCTATACCTTAACCATGGAGGCTAACCATGGAGGCTAACCATAGAGGTTAACCATGGAGACTAATCATGGAGGTTAACCATGGAGGCTAACCATAGAGGTTAACCATGGAGACTAATCATGGAGGTTAACCATGGAGGCTAACCATAGAGGTTAACCATGGAGGCTAACCATAGAGGTTAACCATGGAGACTAATCATGGAGGTTAACCATGGAGGCTAACCATAGAGGTTAACCATGGAGGCTAACCATAGAGGTTAACCATGGAGGCTAATCATGGAGGTTAACCATGGAGGCTAACCATAGAGGTTAACCATGGAGACTAACCATAGAGGTTAACCATGGAGGCTAATCATAGTGGCTAACCATAGTGGCTAACCATAGAGGTTAACCATAGTGTCTAGAGGCTACCTAGTGGTAACCATAGAGGTAACCATGGAGGCTAACCATAGAGGTTCCTGGGTTGGGTTAATGGAGGCTAACCATGGAGGCTAACATGGAGGCTAACCATAGAGGTTAACCATGGAGGCTAACCATGGGGTGGGGTGGTTTGGTGTGGTAACCATAGAGGTTAACCATGGAGACTAATCATGGAGGCTAACCATGGAGGCTAACCATAGAGGTTAACCATGGAGACTAATCATGGAGGCTAACCATGGAGGCTAACCATAGAGGTTAACCATGGAGGCTAACCATAGAGGTTAACCATGGAGGCTAACCATAGTGGCTAACCATAGAGGTTAACCATGGAGACTAATCATGGAGGCTAACCATGGAGGCTAACCATAGAGGTTAACCATGGAGGCTAACCATAGTGGCTAACCATAGAGGTTAACCATGGAGACTAACCATAGAGGTTAACCATAGAGACTAACCATAGAGGCTAACCATAGAGGTTAACCATAGAGACTAATCATGGAGGTTAACCATGGAGGCTAACCATAGAGGTTAACCATAGAGGTTAACCATGGAGGCTAACCTTGGAGGCTAACCATAGAGGTTAACCATGGAGGCTAACCATAGTGGCTAACCATAGAGGTTAACCATGGAGACTAATCATAGTGGCTAACCATAGTGTCTAACCATAGAGGTTAACCATGGAGACTAATCATGGAGGTTAACCATGGAGGCTAACCATAGTGGCTAACCATAGAGGTTAACCATGGAGGCTAACCATAGTGGCTAACCATGGAGGCTAACCATAGAGGTTAACCATGGAGCTAATATAGTGGCTAACCATAGTGGCTAACCATAGAGGTTAACCATGGAGACTAATCATGGAGGTTAACCATGGAGGCTAACCATAGTGGCTAACCATAGAGGTTAACCATAATGGTTAACCATGGAGGCTAACCATAGTGGCTAACCATAGGGTTAACCATGGGGTATCTGGGCTACTGGGTATAGAGGTTAACTGGGCTATTGTGGCTATGGTAACTGGACCGGCTAAAGAGGTTAACCATAGAGGTTAACCATGGAGGCTAACCATAGTGGCTAACCATAGAGGTTAACATGGAGGCTAATCATGGAGGTTCCTGGGTAACCATGGAGGCTAACCATGAGGTTAACCATGGAGACTAATCATAGCCATGGCTAACCATAGGTCTAACCATAGAGGTTAACCATGGAGACTATCTGGAGGTCCTAACCATGGAGGTTAACCATGGAGGCTAACCATAGGGTACAAGGTTAACCATGGAGGTCCACTAACCATGGAGGTTAACCATGGAGGCTAACCATAGTGGCTAACCATAGAGGTTAACCATAGAGGTTAACCATAGAGGTTAACCATAGTGGTTAACCATGAGGCTAACAATGGAGGCTAACCATAGTGGCTAAACAACGTGGTGGTCTAACTGTCGGGGTAATTTCACACACATCCAGGGAGTGATTCTGGACCCCCCGCCGTGACCCGTCTACATCCATCCTTCCCTCCCTCCGTCCCAGCCGATCCCCTGCCTCTGCTTTCCCCCAGTCTCTCAGGACTACCTCCGCCTCCATCGTCACACTGTAAGACCTCCACAAATCTTAGTGGGATGAGATTAATTCACCTCCAGACATGTTCCTCTTCCACATGTCGTAGTTTTGACTCTAGCGTAGCAGCTGGTGTGACAACAAGGCATTTAACGACAGTGTGCCTGTGTTTCCTTTTTTTGTTTTTCTAGTGATTTCATCTTCAGTATACACAATACTTGATTGTTCCTCCCCATACACCCAGTGATATGTTCAAACAGAAGAATAAAATAAGTCTACGCACACATTATACACTTAACCACATATTCACATCTACGCCCACCTTCATATACCAGATTACACCACTACATACACCTTCATATGCTGAATACACACACACACACACCCATATACTTACACAAAGTTCAGATATGTATATACTATATATATATACTCTCTCACAGACATATGAATATGGATTATAAGCACACAGAAAACCTGGAGGAGTAGCTGGGAGCCAGGATGAGCCCCAGGACTGAACCTGTGGTAGATCCTCTGGGATCAGTTACCTGCATCGTGTTGTTAATAGTGTGGTGGCATCAGTTTAACTTTAGAGAAGACATCCGTCCACAGCAGCTGAGCAAGGCAGCACCGACGAGGGAAACTTTCTAGTAAAATAACTTTGCAGAGACGTGAACTCGACTCATTGGGACTTGGACTCGCTGTTTTGATGACTTGCAACTTGACTTGAATGAAAATAAATGACTTGAGAGTGTAGTTAAAGACTTTATGACTCGTGCTTTCAGTTTAAATAATTAATATAAAACCAAGGACACGTAGAAGTTAGATTTGAGTATTGATCAGAATTTAACCTTTCTGCAGGTCATTTAACATTAAATGGCCGTAATGACTTAAATTATTATGTTTCATGTTGTGATGACGCTGTAGTTCAGGTCAGAGTCAGGCACTAAATACTGCTACCCTAACCCCTTAACTAAGGACCTGACTTACCTTAACTAAGGATCTGACTTACCTTAACTAAGGACCCGACTTGCCTTAACTAAGGATCTGACTTACATTAACTAAGGACCTGACTTGCCTTAACTCAGGACCTGACTTGCCTTAACTAAGGACTTGACTTGCTTTAACTAGGACCTGACTTGCCTTAACTAGGACCTGACTTGACTTAACTAGGACCTGACCTGCCTTAACTAGGACCTGACTTGACTTAACTAGGACCTGAGCTGCCTTAACTAGGACCTGACTTGCCTTAACTAGGACCTGACTTGACTTAACTAGGACCTGACCTGCCTTAACTAGGACCTGACTTAACTTAACTAGGACCTGACCTGCCTTAACTAGGACCTGACTTGACTTAACTAGGACCTGAGCTGCCTTAACTAGGACCTGACTTGCCTTAACTAGGACCTGACTTGACTTAACTAGGACCTGACCTGCCTTAACTAGGACCTGACCTGCCTTAACTAGGACCTGACTTGCCTTAACTAGGACCTGACTTGCCTTAACTAGGACCTGACTTACCTTAACCCGGACCTGACCTGCCTTAACTAGGACCTGACTTGCCTTAACTAGGACCTGACTTGCCTTACCTAGGACCTGACTTACCTTAACCCGGACCTGACCTGCCTTAACTAGGACCTGACCTGCCTTAACTAGGACCTGACCTGCCTTAACTAGGACCTGACCTGCCTTAACTAGGACCTGACTTGCCTTAACTAGGACCTGACCTGCCTTAACTAGGACCTGACTTGCCTTAACTAGGACCTGACTTGCCTTAACTAGGACCTGACTTACCTTAACCCGGACCTGACCTGCCTTAACTAGGACCTGACCTGCCTTAACTAGGACCTGACCTGCCTTAACTAGGACCTGACTTACCTTAACCCGGACCTGACCTGCCTTAACTAGGACCTGACTTGCCTTAACTAGGACCTGACCTGCCTTAACTAGGACCTGACTTGCCTTAACTAGGACCTGACCTGCCTTAACTAGGACCTGACTTGCCTTAACTAGGACCTGACCTGCCTTAACTAGGACCTGACTTGCCTTAACTAGGACCTGACCTGCCTTAACTAGGACCTGACTTGACTAAACTAGGACCTGACCTGTCTTAACTAGGACCTGACTTGCCCTAACTAAGGACCTGACTTGCCTTAACTAAGGACCTGACTTGCCTTAACTAGGACCTGACTTGCCTTAACTAGGACCTGACCTGCCTTAACTAGGACCTGACTTGCCTTAACTAGGACCTGACCTGCCTTAACTAGGACCTGACCTGCCTTAACTAGGACCTGACTTGCCTTAACTAGGACCTGACCTGCCTTAACTAGGACCTGACCTGCCTTAACTAGGACCTGACCTGCCTTACCTAGGACCTGACCTGCCTTAACTAGGACCTGACTTGCCTTAACTAGGACCTGACCTGCCTTACCTAGGACCTGACTTGCCTTAACTAGGACCTGACCTGCCTTACCTAGGACCTGACCTGCCTTAACTAGGACCTGACTTGCCTTAACTAGGACCTGACCTGCCTTACCTAGGACCTGACCTGCCTTAACTAGGACCTGACCTGCCTTACCTAGGACCTGACCTGCCTTAACTAGGACCTGACTTGCCTTAACTAGGACCTGACTTGCCTTAACTAGGACCTGACCTGCCTTACCTAGGACCTGACCTGCCTTAACTAGGACCTGACTTGCCTTAACTAGGACCTGACCTGCCTTACCTAGGACCTGAATTTGCCTTAACTAGGACCTGACTTGCCTTAACTAGGACCTGACTTGCCTTAACTAGGACCTGACCTGCCTTACCTAGGACCTGACCTGCCTTAACTAGGACCTGACCTGCCTTACCTAGGACCTGACCTGCCTTAACTAGGACCTGACCTGCCTTAACTAGGACCTGACCTGCCTTAACTAGGACCTGACCTGCCTTACCTAGGACCTGACCTGCCTTACCTAGGACCTGACTTGCCTTAACTAGGACCTGACCTGCCTTAACTAGGACCTGACCTGCCTTAACTAGGACCTGACCTGCCTTACCTAGGACCTGACCTGCCTTACCTAGGACCTGACTTGCCTTAACTAGGACCTGACCTGCCTTAACTAGGACCTGACCTGCCTAACTAGGACCTGACCTGCCTTAACTAGGACCTGACCTGCCTAACTAGGACCTGACCTGCCTTAACTAGGACCTGACCTGCCTTAACTAGGACCTGACCTGCCTTAACTAGGACCTGCCTTGCCTTACCTAGGACCTGACCTGCCTTAACTAGGACCTGACCTGCCTTAACTAGGACCTGACCTGCCTTAACTAGGACCTGACCTGCCTAACTAGGACCTGACTTGCCTTAACTAGGACCTGCCTTGCCTTACCTAGGACCTGACCTGCCTTAACTAGGACCTGACCTGCCTTAACTAGGACCTGACCTGCCTTAACTAGGACCTGACTTGCCTTAACTAGGACCTGACCTGCCTTACCTAGGACCTGACCTGCCTTAACTAGGACCTGACCTGCCTTAACTAGGACCTGACCTGCCTTAACTAGGACCTGACCTGCCTTAACTAGAACCTGACCTGCCTTACCTAGGACCTGACCTGCCTTAACTAGGACCTGACCTGCCTTAACTAGGACCTGACCTGCCTTACCTAGGACCTGACCTGCCTTAACTAGGACCTGACCTGCCTTAACTAGGACCTGACCTGCCTTAACTAGGACCTGACTTGCCTTAACTAGAACCTGACCTGCCTTACCTAGGACCTGACCTGCCTAACTAGGACCTGACCTGGCTTCGTCCCCCATCACTCAGAGCGTTAGGAGGGTGACGTTGTCACAGCCAGAGAGGAGGAATGATTGTAGCTACAGCGCTCTGCTGGTGGACATGAGGGCAGACCTGACAACATGTGAATGTAGTCTTAGACTAGAGTTGGTAGAAACTCCTGGAGGAAGAGAAACTAGACTGGGAACGTGGAAAAATAAGCGCTGAAGCTGAATCGGAGACCAAACTGGGTCTTGGGGTTTCCGGTTCTGAGTATGTCTTATTCTTCTCTGCCAGGTGATTTCTTTACATTTCCAGAAGTGAAGTCTAGATTCAGTTCAGACACCAACCACAGCGTCCTCTGTCTCTGTTATACAGGACAGGACAAGGTCAGGCTCTGCTCCACCCTTTACAGTACTACAGGAACCTGACACTCCCACACACACACACACACACACACACACACACACACAGGTACGTGCACAGGGTTCAGTTTACCACAAAGCCTCGTGGGAAGAGTGACATCATCCCCTCTCTTTCTTCGCAGCTGTCAATCAGCAGAGACAATATATAGATATACAAGAACTGGAGAATATTTCTTCACTGAAGGACGAGCAGGACCGGCACTGAACGCTTTTCTTGATGGAAAAGATTATTTCGCTCTGTTGCTCAGTTCGACCGGCCAAGTTTGAATGACAGGTAGTTCGTCCAATCACCTGCCAGGTATGTTTGTGAATGAGCCTGCTCTTTTCCAAACAGATTCAGTGACGGTTCTGTGCACCAGACCATCCCAGATCCATTGTCCCTTCAGCACTGAAGTCTTGGATTGTGGTCCCTAAAGTGACGCCAGGACCCCTGAATCCCCTCTCACATACAGCTGAAGACGGGTTCATGTTTCACTAAAATTGAGGCAATGAAAGGCCAACAACTGGTTGCCAGTTTCTCAGAATGGTCAATGGCACCGCTTCCTGTTGAGCTCTGTAATATTAATATACAGTTACAAGAAAAAGCCTTTGGGATTACTTGGATTTCTGCATAAATTGGTCATAAAATGTTGTTCCGATCTTCATCTAAGTCACAACAATAAACACAGTCTGCTGAAACTAATGCTGCACAAAACAATTTTTTTGTTTTTAATTGAACGCAACATGTAAACATTCCCAGTGCAGGGTGGAAAAAGTATGAAAACACTACTTTTTGTGCTGAGTAGAGCCGTACGGTACCATGCAGTGGAATTAAAGTGTAACGGTACACATGTCAGTACGAACATATCTCTGTTATCTTGTGCTTCTCTTGGTTGTCGTTGATTATTTCAATGTGCTGATATTAACTTCTGTCCTCACTCTACTTACTACTTACTTGTTTTGTTTTTGTTTTTGTTTTCAGCGACCTGAATGGAAACAACCTGACAGTCATCACCAAGACCGACTTCTCTGGTCTCAAACACCTCAGAGTCCTGTAAGTCTCAAAACCCTTGTAGAGATCACAGTTATCCAGATAACACTGATCACCCTCAGCCACTAGATGTCACAGTCTCATTCTATTACAGTCACTTCACAACAAGTGGTTGCCCTCTCGTTGTACAACCTCCGTATTTACGGAGCCAGAGACTCGAGCAGATGGTCATCTCAAGTGATGAATCTTAAAAGGTCCTGCTCAGACCTGGCATTAACTCGCGTCCAGAGTGATCCAGTCACAAGTGGACAACTCTAAATACGTCTGCTCACACCTGGTGTTAGGATGCGTCTCCACAAGTGTCTTGAGCATCAACCTGTGGTCTGATCTCACCTCCCTGCTCTGTGTTAGTTAAGGTTTTAAGGACTGTGGCTGTTTGTAGGCAAATTGTGATTTTAAGGATCATTGTTGTAGAAGATTAAGATAAGACAGCTAATATGTCCTCACAGTTGTCACTTGTTGCCACCGGAAGTATCCACATATTGTGCATCCTGATGGAGGCAGTGGTGTCAGAGACAGATGGTGCCTCCAGATGTGGTGGTGTTTACGGTGTTCACCAGTTGGTCCCTGAACGCCTCCCTCATGTCGTATTCACGACCTCGTCAGTGAAAGTGTCTGAAAGCTCCGAGTTCACGACTTGTGACGTGTTTGTTGACATTGTGAGAAACGGTGGAGCCCACAGAAGTTCATTTATCGCTGCATAATAAGTTAATATTGTTCAGTATGTTGTCATATGAGTCATATATTGTTTTCCATGGTAATTTTATATGTCAGAGGAAAATGTTGATATTCCCAACGACCTCATCTTCTGCTCTGTCGTTATGTCTTTACATTTCCTGCATCACTAGCTAGCTCTCTGAACTGTTAGCCTCTGTGGCTCCTGGACTCAGGCAGTAACCTTAATATTGTCGTTGCTTAGCAGCAGTGTTTTTCATGACTTAACCACTTGAACGCAACACATACTGTGTCCACGACTTCACATGTTGTAAACATGAGCTCACCAGTGTCATCTGAAGGCACCATATTGTCCCTTTTTCCCCACTAACTGGCAACCTGATCGCTGACGACACCACGTGATACCAACGTCGTTGTACTATTGGCTCACAAGCCATGTTAGAGTTGGAGATAAACAACAACGATAACATTCATTTTGGACTCATCAGGATTTTAAAATGATTAACATACAATCATCATTTTTTACATAACAGTGTCACATATGACCTTTAAATTAGTGGCACTTTTTTTAATTCAGTATTTTTGCCTTTTTTTTTGCAGTTGATTATTATGTGATTATATATTTTATTTAGAAATATAAAAATAAATAAATAAAAATGAGACATTTGTGTGAAATAGAGGCCTAGCTGCCTCTCACAGCTCGTATGAGTCCAGCAGAGATTCGTTCCCACATTTCTCTGCTGGTTTTCGGTCTGGTCGGGGTGCAGGGATCATGGCTGTGGTGCCTCCAGAAGCCAGAGGCAGCAGAACGATACTTTAGCTCTGCAGTGACACATGAGCCACCCAGAGGTGCTTGTTCGGTGTCAGTGTCAGTCACATTTACAACGGGGAGGGGTTGATCCGCGACCTTTTGACCTGGAAACACAGTGCCTTTGGGCGAGGCTGCACCGATGGCGGTTTCCTGTGTTTACCTGATGACTGGGTCCGGCGCTGAGAGTCCGTGATGGACGCGAGGTGTTAAAAAGGTGACATGCCGGGAACTAATGACATCTCCTGAGGCCTGTTCACAACAGATTAGCAGCCGGCTGGGAGCCCCGGGCTCGTTGCTGTCAGGAGGGGATTGAGTGTTACACCGCTGGTTTATTATGTGGAGTGTATTTATCAAACGCTCAGACCCCAGCAGCAACCGTGTGAGGAGTAATGTGTGTTGAGGCTTTTCAGTGTGATTAATGAGGGTGATCTGCTGAGCTGAAGGTGGTTTGTGGAGAGCATCATTTCCATTTTCACTATTGTGTGTGCAGACTATCAACATGGATGCATTCATTACTTATCATATCACCACAAATAATTAGCTGCTCTGGCTTGTGTTTGTTTTTTTTAATTTACTAAATAGGAAATTGATGCCTCCCTCTTGCCATAATTAGTTACATTTTTACTGGGTGCACTTTTGTTCTATCCTGATATTATACTAAGAATAAACTGCATATGCTTGAATCATGTTTTTGATGTGGTGTAATGGCAAAATATTAAAAAAATATGTTTTTTATTGATCAGTTGACAAACTAGGTTCAGATTGTTATTTATGCTTAATGTGTGCTGTCATGTGTTTCTCAATTAATTCATTCATTTTTCATTGATCAGTTGACAAAGCATAATAAGTCTCTGAATGACATGTTTAAACCGTATTTATGTTTAATGTGTTGCAGTGTGTTTGTAAATGGATTAATGTGTCCGTTTTAATTGCAGACATCTGATGGAGAACCAGATCAGTAACGTGGAGAGAGGAGCTTTTGATGAGCTGAAGGAGCTGGAGAGACTGTGAGAGCCCACAGACACATTCACACCTCTATACTGTACCTGCAGTTATTACACGGCTTCGTTGAATACTCCATTCTGATTGGTCACGCACGGCGCTCTACGGTCTGCTATCCGTTGTTATGGACGTTGTTCTGATGTCGGACTCTGGCGGACTATTTTTGTGTCAAAGTACTGATTTCTTCAGTGAATAGCTGTGTAATAATCAGCATAATGTGCAGCTAGCGAGTCACTGCTGTGAAATAAACCCCTTCAGGGCGATGCATCGATATCGCTTCTGATTTCACAGCAATGACCAGCTCATTATCCCTTACGTAGACTTAACGAGACATTTCCACTAAATTGACTGCAACGTTTACTGATCCGCTGTGTTTCTGTTCATCCAGTCGTCTCAACAAGAACCATCTCAGCCAGCTTCCAGAGCTGCTGTTTCAGAAGAATGAAGGCCTGTCTCGACTGTGAGTCTCCAACAGCTCCTCACACTTTACTGTCCTCTATTCTAGACCTAACATCTGAACCCTGGACTCCTCTCCCTGTTCCCGCCCTCTACTCTACTTCCTGCTGCATTTTATAAACACACACAATGATAGTTGGACCTGTTATATATATAAACGGGCCAGTTGTTGTAGATAGTTAAATTAAGTATTATAGTAGTATAGATAGTTAGATGAAGTATTCTGATAATTTGCCTTCTAATGAAGTTGCTGCGTGTCGTTGTCGTTGAAACACACGACAGCGAGTGTCTGGTGTTGTTTTCACCGTGTCAGTCTGTGCCATCATACTGTATTATATATATGTACAATCAGACAGCACCTACTGTACTTGTTGAGTTCCTGCAGCGCTGCAGCTCGTTGTATTAGCGTTGCTCTCATCCCTGTTTTCTGTGATGTGCCACCACTCAGGGGTTAATTTTCCTTTAACTGTACTTTGAGCATGTAGATGTACATGCTCAATGCACGTCGAGCGCTACTTCGATCTTTACTGTTGGATGGCGACGTGTCTGGTCTCTCCGGTGGAGCTTTCACTGCGAGGCGGCAGGTTTCCACCCGGCAGCGCTGCCACTGCTCCATCCTTTGCACAGTGATTGCCTAATTAAAGTTCTGGTTCACTTATAGCACAGGATTAAAATTTAAACTACTGCCAAATAGGTGCTTTTTTTGCTTTTTGCTTTGACACCAAATCCTCCACCACTGCTTGTAGCACTTGTCGTCCGACTATCTGTTGATAACACGGCACTGCTACACCAAAACAAACTAAATTGGCTTTACTTCTATTAAAAAAAGTAATACCATGGTGGGGGTGATTGATGTGTACCCGACCACCGTGTAACACCAGCAGCACTGACCAGCGAGCCTACCTTCCACTGTGCTCTTCAGTTTTCCTTTTAGTGTTGCTGCATTCATCTGCAGACTGTCTTTGACGGTGGACAGTAAACATTTACACTTCGGTTATTATCAGTCAGACGCTGCATGTTGCCACCAGTGTGCAGTCGATGCAGAACCAAACAAAATGTGGTAAATCTACTGATGTGTTATGGTGATGAGAGTCTGTAGTGAAGTAGGTCTAGTTCAGTAATCCAGTTTTTGTAGATTTTTATCTCCATTGTTCTACTTTGTTTGTACCGTTGACCAGGGTCTGAAATTAGCTCCCGCCGCTCGCTAAATGACGGTAAATTGTTGGCAGTGGTGGATAAAATCGTCTGGCCATCCATCACTTTGTCAGACAGGGAAAACAGCACTGATGGGAACAGAGACCCGGTTCCTAGTTGTCTGATTCCTCCAAGACTATTGATTTCTCTCTTTCCACAGTTACACATGCACAGTGATTATAACGGCATATATACACTACACAATCATGTTTGGGTTCGTATATACGGTAATTAAAAATACTGACACCAAGACTTTTTTTAATCAAAGCAGATATTTAAATAATAATTTGAATTGTGTGTTTTTATTGTGTTATTTGTGTACTGTACCCTCCCTCCTCCAGAAGCTACGGTGTTATTCAAGCACTCAAATTAATCTTGCATATACAGTTGTGTTCAAAATTATTCAACCCCCACAGTAGATAAGTGTTTTTGCAAGTTTGACATTTATTTTTCATTTTGTTTACAATCACATTAAATAATGACATGTCAAATAGACAAATACAACTGAAATTACAAAAATATTTTTGGAATATTCCAATCAATGGCCTTTCTGTGATTACCTCATTGACAAAATGATTCCACCCCCCTAGTCCACCACTCTGAAGAACAGAGGTTTCCATCAGGTGTTGTCAAACAGCTGATGGAAACACCTGTAGATGTGAACGGACCCTAATGAGCAGCAATTAAGCAGATTTAAAAGGACTGTGAAACATGGCTCTTCTTGGCAGTTAATGACATCTTTGCAACATGGTGAAGTCCAAGGAATGGTCAAAAAAGTTCAGAGAGGAGGTTATTTCACTTCATAAGCAAGGATATGGATATAAAAAGATGACAAAGAGGCTAAACATTTCAAGAGACACAACTGGGAGCATAGTCTGCAAGTTTAAAGCTAAAGGCACAGTGGAAACGCTACCTGGGCGTGGTAGAAAGAGGTTACTGTCTGCAACTGCTGTACGATACCTGAGGCGAAAGGTGGAGAAAAATCCCCGGTGACAGCTGAGGAACTACGACAGGACATGTCAAAGGGAGGTATTCAGGTTTCTGCCCAGACAATAAGACGCACACTGCCAAATGATGGCTTCCATGCAAGAACTCCCAGACGCACAAGTAGAGTCGACTCCAGTAGGCCAGAAACCATGTGGACAAACCACAGAGGTTCTGGGATACTGTTCTCTGGAGTGATGAGACCAAACTGGAGCTTTTTGGGCCAATGGATCAACGGTACGTGTGGAGGAGAAAGAATGATGCCTATAAAGAAAAGACCACCCTGCCTACTGTGAAGCACGGTGGGGGGTCAGTCATGCTCTGGGGTTGGTTTGCTTCTTCAGGTTCAGGGAATCTTCAGCGTGTGCAGGTATTATGAATTCAGTTCACTACCAGGACATCTTGGATGCAAATGTCATGCAGTCAGTGACAAAGCTGAGGCTTGGGAGACGTTGGACCTTCCAACAGGACAATGATCCTCAGCATACCTCAAAATGAGGAGGAATGGACAAAGATACCTGTGGATCGCTGCAAGAAACTTGTGTCAAACTATGCTTCACGTCTAAAGGATGTTATTGTTGAAAAAGGATGTTGTACTAAGTACTAAAGTTGTACATACCTAAGGGGTTGAATAATTTTGTCAATGAGGTAATCACAGAAAGGCCATTAATTGGAATTATTCCAAAAAATATTTTTGTTATTTCAGTTGTATTTTTCTATTTGACACGTCATTAAGATAAGATAAGATAAGATATTCCTTTATTAGTCCCACAGTGAGGAAATTCACACATTACAGCAGCAAGTGGATAGTGCCGTAAAAGACAGGAGCATAGATTTAAAAACAGTATTAATACAAATAAAATAAATTAGTATATACATAATAGAACAGTAAAGCCAGAAATATGTCCATCATATCAATAAATAATTGTCCAGTTACTATGATTTGAGCAGATGATATAATTGTACATATGAGTCCTTATTGCACTTATGTCCGGTGAGTTTGTTGTGAATGTGACTGTGTATGTGGTCTACTGGGAGCAGTGCTGGTTTATGTGGTCTACTGGGAGCAGTGCTGGTTGTGAATGTGTATGTGTTCTACTGGGAGCAGTGCTGGTTGTGAATGTGTATGTGGTCTACTGGGAGCAGTGCTGGTTGTGGATGTGTATGTGGTCTACTGGGAGCAGTGCTGGTTGTGGAGTCTGTATGTGGTCTACTGGGAGCAGTGCTGGTTGTGAATGTGTATGTGGTCTACTGGGAGCAGTGCTGGTTGTGAATGTGTATGTGGTCTACTGGGAGCAGTGCTGGCTGTGAATGTGTATGTGGTCTACTGGGAGCAGTGCTGGTTGTGAATGTGTATGTGTTCTACTGGGAGCAGTGCTGGTTGTGAATGTGTATGTGGTCTACTGGGAGCAGTGCTGGTTGTGGAGTCTGTATGTGGTCTACTGGGAGCAGTGCTGGTTGTGGAGTCTGTATGTGGTCTACTGGGAGCAGTGCTGGTTGTGGAGTCTGTATGTGGTCTACTGGGAGCAGTGCTGGTTGTGAATGTGTATGTGGTCTACTGGGAGCAGTGCTGGTTGTGAATGTGTATGTGGTCTACTGGGAGCAGTGCTGGCTGTGAATGTGTATGTGGTCTACTGGGAGCAGTGCTGGTTGTGAATGTGTATGTGTTCTACTGGGAGCAGTGCTGGTTGTGAATGTGTATGTGGTCTACTGGGAGCAGTGCTGGTTGTGGAGTCTGTATGTGGTCTACTGGGAGCACTGCTGGTTGTGAATGTGTATGTGGTCTACTGGGAGCAGTGCTGGCTGTGAATGTGTATGTGGTCTACTGGGAGCAGTGCTGGTTGTGAATGTGTATGTGTTCTACTGGGAGCAGTGCTGGTTGTGAATGTGTATGTAGTCTACTGGGAGCAGTGCTGGTTGTGAATGTGTATGTGGTCTACTGGGAGCAGTGCTGGTTGTGAATGTGTATGTGGTCTACTGGGAGCAGTGCTGGTTGTGAATGTGTATGTGGTCTACTGGGAGCAGTGCTGGTTGTGAATGTGTATGTGTTCTACTGGGAGAGTGTGTTTAATGTGTATGTGGTCTACTGGGAGCAGTGCTGGTTGTGAATGTGTATGTGGTCTACTGGGAGCAGTGCTGGTTGTGAATGTGTATGTAGTCTACTGGGAGCAGTGCTGGTTGTGAATGTGTAT
Organism: Pterois miles; assembly: GCA_947000775.1. Taxonomy (NCBI): domain Eukaryota; kingdom Metazoa; phylum Chordata; class Actinopteri; order Perciformes; family Scorpaenidae; genus Pterois; species Pterois miles. The sequence goes on from CAMQGK010000328.1 coordinate 59,532, forward strand.
GTGGTTTACTGGGAGCAGATGTATTTTGATAAAATGAACTGCTTATACAGTTTCTTAAATTGCACAATATTTGCACTTTTATTTAATATCTTCCCAGAGTCCATTCCATAAAACCACTCCACAGATGGATATGCACATACCTTTAAGTTTGGTTCTAGCGTAATGCTGCTTAAATTTCACTTCCCCTCTTAAATCATAACCCCCTTCTCTCTCTGTGAATAATTTCTGTATGTTGCTGGGTAGCATTTTATCATTGGCCCTATACATTATTTGTCTTGTTTTGAAATCCACCAGATCCCTGAGCTTTAATGTTTGTAATTTTATGAATAGGATGTTGGTGTGTTCGTTGTATCCGACATGATTTACTGGTCTTATGGCTTGTTTTTGTAATGTGCATAAAGATTGTAATGTGGTTTATTAGTTACCCCAAACCTCTACACAATAATTCAAATATGGTAGCACCAGTGAACAATACAAAATATACATTGATTTGTCATTTGAAATGTGTCTTGCTTTCCCCATCAGTGCGATGCTGCGTGCTACCTTCGCCCTGATGTGTTTTATGTGGGTTTCCAGCAGATTTTGTGGTCGAGAATCACACCCAAAAATTTGTTTTCATATACCCTTTCTATTTCAACATTCCCAATCCTCAGATCTATCGGTGCATCTAATCTCCGGTTTCCAAACAGCATCAGTTTGGTTTTGCTCTGATTGATTGAGAGTTTGTTTTGATCAAACCACGTTTTAAGTTTGCCGATTTCAATCGTGACCTCTTCCAGAAGCTGCTGTAGATTATCCCCAGAACAGAAAATGTTTGTGTCATCTGCAAATAACACACATTTCAATGTATTTGAAACCTTACAGATGTCATTAATATACATAATGAACAATTTTGGTCCCAAAACTGACCCCTGTGGGACACCACAAGTAATATCCAGTTGTATAGATCGGTGATTGCCCATCTGCACAAATTGATTTCTGTTGCTTAAATAACTTTTAAACCAGTTAAGTACCACCCCTCTAATTCCATATTTTTCTAGTTTTGCGATCAATATGTGATGATCAATGGTGTCGAAAGCTTTTTTTAAATCTATAAATACTCCCAGTGCATATTTTTTGTGGTCCAGAGAACTGGTAATTTCTTCTGTTAGCTCCATTAATGCTAATGACGTTGATTTTTCTGATCTGAAGCCGTGCTGGCTGTCGGTTAACAATTCAAGTGTGTGAATGAAATGATGTCGTCTGCTCGCCACCAGTTTTTCTAGTTTTTGAGAATTGAGAGAGAAGAGAGACCGGCCTGTAGTTATTGAACTGTTTCCTATCTCCAGCTTTGTAGAGTGGGATGATCTTAGCCGTTTTCAAATCAAAATCAATTGAATATTTTAATCGATTGATAGCCATATTTACTGTAAAACATTCAACTTTTTACATCAGGGGTCACCAACTATATTTGTCAGAGGGCCAGAATTTTGCCGGACAGTCACCTTGGGGGCCGGACCCTCAAATGAAAATTAAATGAAAATCAAATTTTGGGATAACATTATTATTTGATGTTTATTGTTTATATTGTTCATTTAATTAGAAAACTGAAGGCATTTTTAGCCTTTATGAGTCAGGCTCCTATCACCTGTACCACAGTCAACCACCAGGAGTGAGAGAGATATTTTGCCTCAACTCAATTCAAGTCCACTTTATTTATAGGCCACTTGAAAAACTAAAACCACGGAAGTGAAAGGAAAAGGCCTCTTAACACAGGTAAAATGGCCATGAAAGGAGAAGTTGATGTGGAGAACAGATCCTTTAATGATGACTGGACTGAAAAGTCCGCATTTATCTCGCCAGCCTTCCCAGATGCGTCACCTGTACGCCTCGTTAGCAACGAAACCGTTTCTGTAAGAAGGGTCCAGCCTCTGTGCCTCCTCCTCCTCCTCCTCCTCCTCCCCTGAGCTTGATCATGTGCTGTACATGTGCTCTCACTGTGCATGTCTCCTCCTCCTATCACCTGAGCCCAATCATGCGCTGTGCATGTGCCATCAGTGCGGCTGCACCGACTAGGCCCCCAGTACAGCACTGAGGGACAAAATACAGACGAGGAGAGGACGGCTGGACTTCAGCTGCTAGGATCGATGCTTGATGGACTTTTCTGGTGTGCGTCCGTGGAAATGTGAGTTTATTTTGGTGATGTTTATATTAGCTGGATACTAATGATTAGCAGTCCTCCATGTGTTATCTTAGGCTCACTTTGTTGTTAGTTTATTCAGTTAATTATAATCACTCTGTACTCTTGTGCAAAAGACTATAATCTGCGCCGTCACCACAACACTAAACATCCAAATTTCAAAAAAATGATGAACCACATCAGAGGAAATTCAAGCACGCAGCACCGCCTGATCCGTAAATTTGTGCGGGAATCCCAGGCTCCTCATTATGACCTGTTACTCCACAATGACGTGCGCTGGCTCGGTGAGGTAAAGCACTGGAGCGCTTCGTTGAACTCCGTGCCCAAGTGGTGGATCTTGGAAACAAAGCTAATCAAAAGCGGCAGTCGAGGGCCGGATTAGACGGTTCGGCGGGCCGGATTCGGCCCGCGGGCCGCCAGTTGATGATCGGCAAAGGCTACTCGAGGACTAGCTGCTCGCTGTGTGGCGCTGTGGTGATGCCGCCAGTGGCGGGTTAATGGAGACTCTCTGTCCTCTCCGTAGTTGGAGCTGCCGACCAAAACCACTTTATTCCTGTTTGTTTCATGTCCCAGTTTTCAGGAATAAAAGTGTAGTGTTTCATCCACCTCGACTCATTATTGGTCCAATCAGCAGAGCAGAACCAGAGCAGTCACATATATTTATCATTGGAAATCAATAACTACCAAAAAGCAATGACAAAGATTGTCCAGGACCCCTCACAGGTACTGCATTTAGTGTCCAAAATATGCTCAAATCATAATATGGTGAACCGCAGCCCAACAGACAACAACAGCTGTCAGTGTGTCAGAGTGCTGACTTGACTAGGACTTGATCCAGACTGACTGGGACTATCATGAAGTGGTCATGTCTGTAAAGGGGAGACTCGTGGGGACCCAGAGAGCCATTTTTATTCACACATCTGGAGGTCAGAGGTCAAAGGACCCCTTTGAAAATGGCCAGTTTTTCCTCACCAAACTTTAGCATAACTTCTATCAGCGTATATGAGTGTCGCAGTATTTACTGACCTTTGTGACAAGCTTGTCTGACGGACCTTTAGGTTTCCTAAATTCAGAAAAGCTTTAAAACTGAACCTGCTACAACCTCCAAAAGATCAGTTGTGTTAATGTGTTAAAGAAATTAGTGGCGTTAAACCGATTTTGCCTTGACGTGTTCTCACATTAACTAAAAATAAATACCATTTTACCCAAACAAAGCATCTTTCATTTTCAGAAATGAGTATTCTCCACTAGTTTCCACTTTCTTGCAACCAAATTTTGATGACATGTAGAAATAATAGACTACTATTACACATGAACATTACTAACATAAAGTCTGCATTAATTTTTCTTCATTATTTTTGTGGAGTAAAGCAGTTCAGATTCTTCCAATCAATCTGTAATCTAATCGCATTAGCGTTGATGGAATTGGTCCATTTATCAATTAGCAGTTTAGACAGGAAGTTTATCACCAACTATGTTGATAAGCCATTAATCATTTTATTTATTATCTATCTATCTATCTATCTATCTATCGATCTATCTGTCTATATATCTATCTATCTATCTATCTATCTATCTATCTATCGATCTATCTGTCTATATATCTATCTATCTATCTATCTATCGATCTATCTGTCTATATATCTATCTATCTATCTATCTATCTATCTATCTATCTATCTATCTATCTATCTATCGATCTATCTGTCTATATATCTATCTATCTATCTATCTATGTATCTATCGATCTATCTGTCTATATATCTATCTATCTATCTGTCTATCTATCTATCTATCTATCTATCTATCTATCTATCTATCTCCTCAGCGATAAAATATAATGCAACTTGATTTACTGTGATGGATTCTTGTAACTCAAGAGTTTGCTGATATTATCATATCGTTAGGAGATGATTGAAAGCCAATGGACTCCTGAAAAAATACATGAAATAATCATTAACAAATCAACATTATTGCTTTGAGATTTCAGTGAACCCCACCACCTTGACCTGTGGCCACACCTTTTGCCGCCACTGTCTGGCTCTGTGGTTGGAGGCCAGTCACAGTAATCAGTGCCCAGTGTGCCGGCAGAGGTGGGAAGGATTCCCTCAAATCAACATATTACTGAGGTATGCTTTTCACAGCCACACCATATCAGGGAATGCATGTTTGACTTTCTGACCACAGTATTCAAATTTCTCTCATAGTAGTACAGTAGAGAACAGAGACCTACTGACAACTTCTAAAACAAAAAACTTGTGTGTGTGTGTGTGTGTGTGTGTGTGTGTGTGTGTGTGTGTGTGTGTGTATATGTGTGTGTCAGGTGTGGTTTTACATACACCCCCATGAGTCAAGGGCAGGGAAATTTTGTGATACTAGTGCCAATGTGATATCACTAATGTAATAAAAGAAATGAATGTGTTTAAATGCTAAATGTTGTCTGAACACAAGCAGCCATAATAGAACTCTATAATCAGACTTTATTGAAGCAGATAGACAGTACAGACCAAAAGTTTGGACACACCTTCTCATTCAAAGAGTTTTCTTTATTTTCATATTAAAATTGTAGATTCACATTGAAGGCATCAAAACTATGAACCTGGCACCTCTCCGTTAGCTTTAGCTTCTCTGCCTAATGAGTGATGAGCAAGGCAGTACAATATACAGTATAATCCACATTACCGGTGCCAGACTTGCCCTCAGTATGTGGTCTAAGATCAGAGGTTGACTGATTGATCGTGAGCCGATTAATCGACAATTTGTGGACATTTTTTTCATAATCGGCCACCACTTCCTATTAACTTACTGCTTTCCTCTCTAGGAATACAACTGAAAGTCTGTTGAGCAGAGGAGAGCAGAGATCCAGGCTAACCTCCAAATCCACCAGAGCCTGCGAGCCTTCCAGAGGTAGTACAGTACAATCTAAGATACAAACTGTTTTTGGTGTAATACTCTGGAACAGGGTGTCGTAGTATATACTGGAAAGAGTAGTCCACTGATTTAACATTGCACTGACATTGTGAGACTCACAATGGATGGATTAAAACAAAAAGGATCAAAATGGACGCAGCAGAACCTGAGATATCCTCTGTTTTTTTCCTTCCTTGTCAAAACCTGTTGCATATATTACCCACAATGCAAGTTTAAGTTATCCCCCTGAACTTGCCTTGTGTCAGTCTCATCTGTTCACGCTTATTTAGTTTGTGGTCTGAAGCAGATTTCTACATGTTTCTAGGATTGCTGATCATGGAAAGATTCTGGAGAAACATGGATATCGGAGCAAAGTTCTGCTTTGCAGTCTTAATTGCAGTCGTATGTGTGGCTGTAAGTACACAACGGCAGTAAAAAAAAAAATATATAATATGTACAGGTTATCACATTAGTGGATGCAGAGGTCAGTGTTCATATTATGTGGACAGATCATGTTTATTTTGTCCATGTGGCACTTGGGAACAACGTAACTGTGCAACGTGGCATTAAATATGTGTGTGTGTGCTGCTGGCATGTTCATTAATGTCTGTGTTTCCAGGTGCTGCTGTATCTCTTGTTCAGCGGTGTGGTGCTTCACGTTGAAATCGACCATTATCCGTTGTACTAATCTTAATTTGCATGTTTAATTAAATCTTGTTAATTTGCTCCGCTCTCCTGTTCTTTTTTCTTTTTAGGTGCTTAACATTCACAAAGTCAAACTCTGTCACATACAGGATGTATAATAAAATAAAATAATAACAGCAGCATGTTAGAACTGCAGATGTGGATCTCAAAGTGTATAGAAGCAAAAACATAAAACTCTGGTGCTTTTTTGACAACAGCTGCTGGATAGCCACCATTTTGGACTAAATGCCAATGAGAAATTCACATATTACAGCAGCAAAGTGGATAGTGCAATAAACAACAATTAAAAAAAGTATTAATACAAATAAAATAAAATAATATATACATCATAGAAAAGTAGTTAAGATATGTTCAGCATATCAATAAATAATTGTCCAGCTGCAATAATTGAACAGATGATATGATTGTTATTGCACTTAGTGTCCAGTCAGTTTGTTGTGGAGTCTGTATGTGGTCTACTGGGAGCAGTGCTGGTTGTGGAGTCTGTATGTGGTCTACTGGGAGCAGTGCTGGTTGTGGAGTCTGTATGTGGTCTACTGGGAGCAGTGCTGGTTGTGGAGTCTGTATGTGGTCTACTGGGAGCAGTGCTGGTTGTGGAGTCTGTATGTGGTCTACTGGGAGCAGTGCTGGTTGTGGAGTCTGTATGTGGTCTACTGGGAGCAGTGCTGGTTGTGGAGTCTGTATGTGGTCTACTGGGAGCAGTGCTGGTTGTGGAGTCTGTATGTGGTCTACTGGGAGCAGTGCTGGTTGTGGAGTCTGTATGTGGTCTACTGGGAGCAGTGCTGGTTGTGAATGTGACAGACCAGACAGAGCTGGCCCTTTTGATAATCTTATCCAGCCTCTTCCTGTCTGCAGCTGTGATGCTGCTGCCCCAGCAAACCACTCCATAAAATATGGCTGATGCCACCACAGTGTCATAAAAAGTTTTCAGAAGTGTCCCCTGCACTCCAAAAGACCTCAGTCTCCTGAGCAGATACAGCCTGCTCTGGCCTTTTTTATGGAGTGCAGAGTAATTTGTAGTCCACTCCAGTTTATTGTTCAGGTGAACACCCAGGTATTTATAAGATGTCACCATCTCAATGTCTGATCCCTGGATGTTCACCGGTGTTGGAGGGGGATGAGTTTGCCTGCGGAAATCCACCACCAGCTCTTTAGTTTTCTGGAGGTGGTTCCGCAGGCACCAGTCCACCAAGTCCTGGGAAAGTTCTCTGTACTCCCCATCGTCCCCATCAGTGATGAGGCAGACGATAGCAGAGTCGTCAGAGAACTTCTGCAGGTGACAGGTTGGTGAGTTGTAGGAGAAGTCTGCAGTGTAGAGCGTGAAGAGGAACGGAGCCAGAACCGTTCCCTGGAGCCAGAACCGTTCTCTGAGGAACCCCCACACTGCAGACCAGCGTGTCTGAACCGTTCCCTGAGGAACCCCCACACTGCAGACCACCGTGTCTGAACCGTTCCCTGAGGAACCCCCACACTGCAGACCACCGTGTCAGAACCGTTCCCTGAGGAACCCCCACACTGCAGACCAGCGTGTCTGAACCGTTCCCTGAGGAACCCCCACACTGCAGACCACCGTGTCAGAACCGTTCCCTGAGGAACCCCCACACTGCAGACCAGCGTGTCTGAACCGTTCCCCGAGGAACCCCCCACGCAGACCACCGCAGAACCGTTCCCTGGAACCCCCACACTGCAGACCACCGTGTCGGAGGTGAAGTCCCGTGTCCTCACATACTGTGGGCGGTTTGTGAGGTAGTCCAGCATCCAGGATGTAAGATGGTGATCTACCCCTGCAGTCTCCAGTTTGTCCCCCAAAAGTTTTGGCTGGATGGTGTTGAAAGCACTGGAGAAATCAAAGAACGTGATCCTCACAGTGCTGCCAGGTTTCTCCAGGTGAGACAGAGCTCGGTGTAACAGGAAGATGACGGCATCGTCCACCCCAATGCCAGGTTGATAAGCAAACTGTAGTGGGTCCCTGGATGGACTCTATTTGCTCTTACCAGTAGAAATGACAGTGTTTTTTCCATCACCTTCAGCAGATAGTTTGGTATCTTTCCTTCTTTTGTAATGTCGCTTTACTGGTAAAAGAAAGAAAAAAGTTATTGCTTTAAAAACTGCTGTCTAAAACAGAAAACTGATATTATTAACTATGAATATGGGTTGGGTATCGAGAACTGGTTAAAAAATGGATTCACTTTTTTTTGTGAATTTGTTCGGGAATGTCCTTCTCAAATCAGCTCCTAAGTGTCTGAAAGTAAAGTTTGCATGTGTATGTTATTTACAACAAAAGAGGGGCTGAAATTTAAAACAAATCCACTGATGAAAATAAACAAATATCCACACCTTTAGTAGACCTATTTTAGTTTTCTCGTTCAACAATATGCAATGAACCAGGTAACATTTAATTCCAGAGACAGTATAATTAAAACAATACCCAACCAGATATTTTCTTCCTCTACTTACCAGCAGCCCGGCGAACAGTTTGAGTTTATTTCCACGATGGTTGGAACATTTCTCTTTCTTTGGGTGCGTCTTGACACTATAAGATGAAAAGACTTATTGTAAGAAAACAATATGCAAAATGATCATTTCACCAAACACAATTCAATAGACAAAAAAAATCACTCACCTCTCGGTCTTCACCAGGCAACACTGGAGCTTTTGAAATCTTTCTTCTGCCTCGTCGTTTCACTTTATAACAAAAGAAAAGCAGCAGAACGTATTCGCATGTGGAAAGAAACAGTCATTATATCAACAATCCGCCCAACTCTTATTCGGACTCCTCTGAATCCTCCACATGTGCTACTTAAAGGACCAGTGTCTAACAATTATGGGGATCTATTGGAAGAAAAAGACTAAAATACTAATAATTATGTTTTCTGTAGTGTATTATCATCACCTGATAATAAAAATCTTTGTATTTTTGTTACCTTATGCCAGGATCAGACTACACAATATTTTTGATGGTTACGATGGTCACTGTGTCAGATTAGACGACTGAGTCATAAATTCATGTTGTGACTTGGCCTGGACACATGACAGACTACACATCAGTCCCTGACCAATCACGTCTGGTCATCTTTCATGACGTGCCTGATGTCATCATTCTGCATAATAAGCAGCCATGTGCTTCTGTTTGTCTGAGAAAGGACAGAGGATTCAGTGAGAACAATGTAAAGATGGAGACAAACAGATCTCAGTCAGATATAGACCCCCAGCTACTGTTGGTTAGGTGTATTATAGAGCATTATACATATTAGATTATGTTATATTGTGTATTGCCGTGTATATTGTATTATATTATTATACCACAGCTCTATATATCTATTCCACATATATATATTACATGTATCATACATACATATCATGTATACATACATATCATGTATCATACATACATACATATATATCATGTTATGTTATACAACATTACATTATATACTATATCATCATATTTTATTTTATCATTTTATTTTATTATTTTATTATCTTATTATTATTAGTGTGTATAATGTTTACATTTCTTAGAATTAGATTAGTTTTATAACAAGATTGTCTGTATATACTTCACACTTCGTACAGATGTGCATATTCCCTTTTTATGTGTACATAGTTGTGTATATTCTCTCTTGCATATTGTGCTGATAACCTGCTACTGTAACACCACAATTTCCCAACTTGGGATCAATAAAGTATCTATCTATCTATCTATCTATCTATCTATCTATCTATCTACAGCTGCTAGAAATGTTTCTTCTCTCCTGGCAGGTCGTTTTGGTGTAAAATGCACTTTCGCCATTGCGTCTTTGTGCACGGAGCCTCGTGGGCCCTTTTGGTCAGGCCCGTTTAGCCCTTAAATTAACACATTACGCAGAGTTGCGTATTGTCGGAACGATGAGATTTCGCAACAATGGGTGTCTGTTTCTTCGGTCCAGTGGTGCATTTGTCGGACTATTGGCCTGTCAGAATAATGGCTGGTTCATTTGGACAACGGAACAATGACATGTTGCCATAGCTCTACAAACGTTTCCTCCATTTCAGAGTTCCACCTCACAGCGACATCATTCCTCTTTCGCTTCGCCGTTGTTTGTAGCTGTGTGGTTCTGTGCTCATTCGGTCAACTTCGCGGCCATGACGCAACACGTTGTGGGACGCAAAACAAAAAACCAAACATGCTAGACTCTCTGTTGGGACGTTATGAGGCCTCCCAGACACGCTGTCAGTTGTGTGTACTATGACAAAGTACACAAGAAAAACGATCGAGTCGACACCCTACGTCAGCCCCATCGGCCTATAATCGGGCTGATATTGTGTAGTCTGAACCGGCCATTACAATGAACTGTTTTCATCTACATAGGGAGAGGGTCCTCTTCACAGAGTCCACCATGTTGCAGCGCCATGTTTGTACAGTAGCCCAGAATGAACAAACCAAACTCTGGGGCCGGAGTCGATAACGTTACTGCCATCTTTCTCCCACTACTCACTTCTCATGTACACACTCTCTGCACTGACTCTGCTCCAACTGGCTCTAGAGAAGGACACTTGTGTTTTTGCGTCGGCCACCGAAGCTCTCCAACACGCTTGGCACGTGAGAGAAGCATCAGCTGGTTGCGATCTACTCACCTCACTGCTAGATACCACCAGATTTGGCGGCATCGAGTAGTGTGGTTGCAGATTACAACAAACTATGTACCCGTCTGCTCACTCCTCCCTTTCCAATGCGGTTTGCCTCGCTCAGAGGTCATCCTTATCATAATAACACTACTTGAGGAGCAACAGAAGTCAGACGGTGGCTGGTGGTACCACGGTTTTACACTCTGCGGCTCACACCCATTGTTTATTAAATCACATAATTTAGTAATTATCTGTCAAGATGGGTAGTAACAGTATGTGTGTGTATATATATATATATATTTATCAAGCACTGCTGGGACTTAAAAATGCCAGTAGTTGCAGAAACACCCATTTAGAAGAAATTAGGAGTTTTATGCAGCACTACAATAAATGGCGCAAGCGACTGAGATTTGGCTACACTGATGATAATAATGTCACAGCAGCAGTACAGTAAATAAACTCACGTTTTGTTGCGCTTGCTAGAATTATAATTGGCACTGTGAGCTCTCTATGATATTTTCTTCTCCAACACTTGGACATTTAACAAGCCCTTGTACCTCGGAAGAGTCGGAAGCAGCGCATAAATCATTTCACCGGATAAGTTTCATGTGTTACTGAAAGCAACACTCGTTTAATAACAAACGTCACTAGCTAACTAGCTAGCAAACAAGCTATTCTGACAATATTAGAAGCTACTGTTTATTTTAGGAGCGGCATGGGGTTAATATTTAAACCAATGTCGACCCACGCGCAACAGTTACTTCTTATTCATCTGCATACCAGGTTAACGAGCTGCATCTACCCAGCTAGTTCACTGATACACTGAAGCTACATCCAAAACCCCAGCAAACGGAAGCTAGCTGTGCAATAATAGCGGCGAAGTTGTCAACGTTACCTCGAACATAATGCGATGTGGTCGCCCGGTTTGAAGGCTGTCATCAGAAAACCAGGGTAAAGAGTAAATGAGGCCAAGTTGCTGCGTTATTCTGGATGACAGCAGCCCGTCATGAACTAGCCCCGCTGTCTGAGCTAGCCTGCTGCTGCTAGCTAATGGCGCCAGCACTTCTTCTTCGTGTGTTTTTTACCAGCGGTTACCATCCGTAATGAAGGCAGGTCGGCATCTGATAGGCTCATACCGCCACCTACTGGCCGGCACTAAGTAAGACACACAAATATACCGCGTATACTGCATACTGCAATTTGTGTTTTTTATATTTTTAACTGCAAAATCTTTCTGTTATATCTTAACTTCATTTGACTTATCTTTATATACTGTAAAAAAAAAAAGATTTAACCTGAAACATACAAACAAGAATGTGATTTTGCTAAATGTTTCCCTTTTGAATTTGAATTAAATAGTGGGTCATCATTTTATCATGTGTAGTAAACGAAGACACCAATTTGAGCACAACGGGGCAGTGGTGGAACATGATTAAGTACATTTACTGAAGTACTGTAGAGTATTTTCATTGTACACAGCTTTATACCTCCACTGCATTTCAGAGGAAAATGTACTTTATACTCTACTACATTTGTCTGACAGCTTCTCCCATCACTGGCTATATACAGCATGCATGTCAGTATGTTCTATAAAGTTATGATCCAGGATTATTTGAAGAAACACTAGGACATAACCAGTGATGGAAGAAGTGCTCTGCCAGGACACTATCTGTTTTTCTACAGACTTTTTTTTTCTTAGAGTGTATATTGCTGGATTATAATTATTAATGCATGAATGTGTAAATGGTGAATGTATTTCATAGTTCAAGGTTCTTTATTTGTCATATGTCAGTTCCAGCAAAGCAGTCATGAAAATATTTGGTCTCAGGTTCCTTCAACAATGCTCATTATATAGATATACTGTATATCACACAAGTAAAAGTGAAAGCAAAATGATGATCTAAGGCATAACAATAACAGTCAACAGAATGTAAATAGAATGTAGTATGTATAGGCATGATGAGAATATGCCTATGAGAATATGTGAAGTGTAAATGGGAATGTAGTATGTAATAATATAAAAATATATGTATACAGAGGTGTAGAATGCTGTAAAACGTATATGAAAGTATATAACGGTATAGACAATGGTAAAGTGAAAAAGTCTCGCATTTATACATTGTTGTTCATGTCAACATTCACATAGACATTGATAAACTGGTGGTAGATGCTGCCATAGAGGGTGGTCAGTTTGGGGCTAATTATGCTGCTGGGGAGCTTGTGAGTTTCCCCCTGGAGATCAGTACAGTTTTACTGATATAAAGTAATAATCTAGAGTCTATCTGTTGATTATATTTTGAATTATTAATCTGAATCTGCAGAATAATTAAAGTAGGTATGTGTAGTAGTCAAAATAAATGTAGTAAAGGGAAAAGTGCAATAATGACTTCCATAATGTGGAGTTAGGGCTGCATAATTATGGCCAAAATGATAATCATGATTGTCATTCATCTTGATATGATGATTATTTATCACAATTATTCATTCGTTTGTTTCAGTGACAACATACTGTATTTTATTAAACTGCTTGCTGTTCAAGTGGCTAAGTTGTGAGGAACACCGCAGCTAAACAACAGCAATACTGACGTTACTGTCTGAGTCTAGAAGCAAGTTAGCAAGAGGGTAACACAATGCAGGAAATTCAAAGACATAATCGCTGAGGAGAAAGATGAGGTAGGTGAGAATATCAACATTTTCCTCAGATATATTATAAAATGACCAAGAAAAAACAATATATGACTAAAATTACAGTATACTGTACAATATTAACTTGTTATGCACCGAGAAATGAACTTCCATGGGCTCCACCATTTCTGACTTCAACAAACACGTCACAAGTTGTAAACGCTCAGCTTTCACAAAATTTTCACTTATGAGGTCATGAATGCGACATGAGGGGGGGCGTTCATATGGACCCATCTCGTAAACAGGACCCCATTTGAAGAGACCATTAGACCATTTCACAGTTTTACATGTTGTAAACGTGTATTACAGTGTATGTGACTGTCATCAGCTGACAGGAAGTAAATATGGACACAAGCTGTCGCCCTGCAAAACAATTCCATCGCTAAAATGGAGCATTTCAGACAGAGGGTAAATACAGGCATGTTCAGGGGAAAACAAAGGTCTTTTGAACATTAAAACCTGTCGCCATGTTCTGGTAGAAACATAAAATACAAGTATGAACCTGAAAATTAGCACGATGTGGGACCTTTAAGTACTGGAGCTGCTTTCCATCGCTGCTAGAAATACAGCGGGTCTCTTCTGTACATGAAGGGCCAACATTTAAGTTAATAGGTTACTGTGTTGTTAATATCGTGGTCAGAAAAACCTCAAACTTCACTGGCAGAGTCTGGTGTGAACTTTGAACTGAAACGTTTGTGAAATCAGCTGGCTTTACAACATCACCGAGGAAGACTACAGACGCCACCTTCCTCCGTCCTCTTCTCTCTAGTCCTGCTGCAGGGTGTCCCTGATCCCTGATGGATGTATAAAGAGGTCCGATGAGCTGGTGACCAGTGACGACGACTGTTAACACGTACCCGCATGCTGACATGCCAATGTGCGCGTGGATGTGTGCGTGGGGGGGCTTTCCACTTCCACAGCAGCAGCACGGATCCCGGCGTGATGCACCAGAATAAACAGAGGAAGGTAAGAAAACCTTCATTTTTCTGTAGCATCTTTTCCATAATGTTGTCAGATATTTATAATAACGATATGAGCTTGTCAGTGGCAAAAACAAGCACTGACAGTGGACGGATATGATGCATTAGGCCGACGGCCCGTATAGCGGCCTACTGCGTCCTGCACCAACTTCAGACATGGCTGTACAAACCAAACGCAGTCCTCTTAAAGTGGACCAGCAGAAAGGGACTTGGCTCTTTTTGTGTTCACATTGTTGGTGCATTTGAAAGTGGACTCAGTTCAGGTCCACTTCAGCTCTGATGGGGCCTCAGTCCTCTTTCTGTTCACAGCAGAGCTCCTGGAGCTCAGACCCACATAGTCCCAATTAAATGGCCAAATTAAGCCCATAAACACCTCAGTAGTGTGAATGGAAAATGCAACGCTTTTCAAGTCACTGCCACCAGTGTTTTAAGGTGTTTTATGGAGTTTTAAGGTGTTTTGAGGTGTTTTAAGGTGTTTTATGGGGTTTGAAGGTGTTTCAGGATGTCCTGCCTGTGTAATCGATGCAATTAGAAGTTTGGAAATGTGTGTTTGGTGGATTATTTTTCTGTTGTTACAATGCTAATTGGCATTGTGTTTGATATCATTAGAAAGCCGGTTTATTTACCTTCACCATGATGTCCAACTTGTAAGGATCATGTGTTTGTGGGATGAGCAGCACAGCTGATTATGTGCGTAGCACCAAGTGAAATTTGTCAAAATTCTCTGCCAGTGCTAAACAGTGTTTTCTCCTGTTGGTACTGAGTCTTATTCTGAGCTCCAGGTGCTGCCGATCAGGCACCACAAGACCAGACCACGGGATCACCAAGTGATCCGGTTCATTCTGAAAAGTCAGCTTTTCAAAACCAACATGGCTCAGTTCAACATTTAGTTTCAAAATAAAACTCCTCATCTCTTCTCTGACATGGTTTTGACATCAGATGATTTGCCACCAATCATTCAATCAAGTTTCACTTGGGTGCTACGCACATAATCAGCTGTGCTGCTCATCCCACAAACGCATGATTCTTACAAGTTGGACATATGGTGAAGGTAAATAAACAGGCTTTCTAATGATGTAAAATACAATGACAATTAGCAATGTAACAACAGAGGAATAATCCACCAAACAAAATATCAAACTTTTTTCATCAAGTGTATTAGTAGGTTTTGTTAATTATTCAATATAAGGAGATTTGGGGGCAGGACTGATACAGACTGAAAGGTACGTTTCTCTGTGCTTAAGTGGTGGCTGTAAAATGTACATGCATTGTCTCTATTTTATATTATAAAGCATCTCCAACCAGCTGTTTATATTCAAGTTTCTCTCCAATATCCAAACACATTTCTTTTGTCCCAGGGATACCATTAGTGTTGAGCCTCGCCGGTGCCCGCGGTACTGTAGAAAAACAAGTACTGCCACGTCTTCAGAATTTTTGCATTGACTTGGTATCGAGTTATCAGTTCTCGTGATGTCCCTAAAGGGAACCTGGAGCGCTTTGTCTTCTTTGTGAACTGCAACACAGACTTGAAGCCAACCGTACTCTTGGTTAGTGGTGTCAATTTTGCAGATGGATTTGCTGGTTTGTTTGGGGGTGAAAGGGACCAAGTGTGAAAAAGAAAATTGGGAAAGGGTCATGTTGACTTGTTGTCATTTTCTCTCCCCTGTCTGTCACTAGAAAGGGGCTGGGCACACTGAGCATCATTAATATGGGAGAAAAGCGACAGAACACACACACTTAAGATGGTGGTTTATGATATCAGTGACACTTGTGTGTTGGTGTCTCTTGAGAGATGTGAGTTATTGTTGTGAAAAGAATAATTCTCTTTAGGAATTGTAAAGGAGGCTAGTTTACGTGAGTTGGTGAAAGAATAACTCTTAAAATCAAAAAGTCCCTTCCAGTCCATTAATTTAACTTAAAATTCAAATAAAATCATAAATACTCCTTCTCTACTGCTCTTTTTCTCGTCCACTGGTTGGACCGTAAGAGGTTTAAAACTAGCTCTAAACTTAATGACATATCAGTACTCAATCCAATACATATCTTTCCATTATCCTGGTATTTATCCATATTTAACATCTGTATATTGTTTGGGCAAGTACGTTTCCAACTTATCTAAACAAAACCTGGCAGCTACAGAGTCTCTTAGATTAGTGGCTTTTTCTAATGCTGCTATACGAAGTGCACCACTGTTTTAAAATTATTAATTGTTATTGACTATATTTGATATCAACATTCTTCAGACCTGTGCATTTGTCTTTACGGCGAGATATAAGGATGCAGACTTACCTCATTGTTTGAGATATTATTTTGCTAATCAACTCCATAATTACCCAGTCAGACAGGCTGCGACCTTCATCCTTTGTATAAAACATCTCATGGTCAGTTTTCTGTCAAATTTTGTGAAGTTATCTTCCGTCCATCCGTCTTCAACCGCTGATCCCGTCGGGGGTCACGACGGGGTCGAAGCCTATCCCAGCAGGCATTGGGCAAATGTTTCCCGCTCTTGTGTAGCTCATCACCAGTTGATGATCCTCCTCACATGTCCCCACAGCTTAGTGAGCCACAGGTTCACCCCCAAGTCTGTCAGATATTGAATTTCTGGCGTTAACATCTTTCAGCACAACTCCTGATGGGCTTTGTCCACGTTTCTTTTCAAATTTTTAAAGTGCTGTACATGTTAAGAGGAATCATAAGGGTACGGATGCAGGTGAGTGACCATCACCTGCCATTTTTGAGCTAAAAGTTCACCAAAGTGAACTGCATTTCAAAGGCAAAGATGAGCAAATGTTGTGTCATTTATATTTAATATAGACAGAAAAAGGTTAAGAACCGTGTGCCCGTTTGTAAATAATATTAATAATCCAAAATTAAAACCTGGTACTTTATGCATTCATGAAGCTGTGTAAGTTTGCATTTTCTACCACACTGTCCTGCAAATATTTCAGAATAAAAGCCTTGTACTGACAACGGAATTCTGTACACATAAAAAAACTCAATAAAGAGTTTTTATTTTGAAATGGAAACAGGAAGTGTTGATATAAAAATAAATCTTTACTTTTTTTCCACATCTGTTTCATAGTCTACTAATACAGACATTGAAACTGTGGTAATGTTGCTGTTATGATGTCAATATACTGTAAAAAAAAAAAAAAAAAAAAAAATTGTTGGCTGTTGTTGCTGTGAACGACGTTCAACTTGCCGTAAAAATAGGCGAGACCTCGAATCTCTAGAAGACACGCAGCTGATAGGCCGTGAAGCCGTGCTGCCCACGCTGCTGTGTGGCTGCTCTAACCTGTTAACATGGACGGCGAAATAAAAGACAACACGTCCTGGCGCGGCCGTTGACAACGACCTCTAGTGAAGTCATTGTGTAACAACGTGGTCACATAAAGTTTTACAGAAACCGTGTGAGGTTTAAAAGCCTGGCGCCTCTACTATGAAGCAGGCTTTGGGGTTAGCGAGGTAACTTCAGGGTTAACCCTTGAGGGTTTTCAGTCCTGTGATGGTGGATTATGTCTTATCAGGGTCAGGTCGTACTGATACTGAACAGCTAACCTGCTCCGGAGCAGGTGATGTTTGAGATAAGTGAGCAAGTCGTATGAAAGCACCACCTGTTGACCAATCAGACGTCGGTATGCAGATCATATGATATTATTACTTAAAGACAAAGATGTTTAAATCAGACAGCTGGCTGTATGCTCTGGGTGGTCACCTCTTTGATTTATCTTTTCATGCTGAGAGAAGGCTGAAATACTCATCACAACCTTGTCATAGTCCATAATGAGGTGAAATCTATTCATCTATTACGCTTCTCAAAGCCCCATCTATATGACTATATGACCTGTGAGTATTAAGTCTTTTAATTTATGCATTTACACACTGGCATTTTTTTTTTCTTTTGCCAGCTGTCCTTCCTGCATTTGGTGGCTTCAGCTGTTACTTTCAGTCTGGATAATGTGTTTAGCAACACACAACTGTCCCAATTACTGTGCATCATAAGGCCGAGCATGCTGTCCTATTTCAAAAACTTCTACAATTGCAGCTAAGACTTGCAGATTTGGAGAACAGAAGTAGAAATTCACCAGTCTGAACTCCATAACCGGAGCCAAACGATGGGTTTGGGAATTTGTTAGAGTGACACTGTCAGCATGGTTTTGGTTTCCCCAAAGTCCTGCTGCTCATTAGTCAACTGTAAAAAAACACCAAAAATGTGGCGTTCCAGGATTGTGGATCTGTAAATGTGAAAAACCATATTCCTGAAAAAATAAAAAACCTTCTCATCTTAACAACATACTGTTGGATAATTTAGAGAGTTTGAAAAACTAATCTGTAGCTGACAAACTGTTTATTTGTGACAACATTTGTCTGTGGTAATGAATCCGTATTACTTCCGACACGGTGGTCTGCAGTGTGGGGGTTCCTCAGGGAACGGTTCAGACACGGTGGTCTGCGGTGTGGGGGTTCCTCAGGGAACGGTTCAGACACGGTGGTCTGCGGTGTGGGGGTTCCTCAGGGAACGGTTCAGACACGGTGGTCTGCGGTGTGGGGGTTCCTCAGGGAACGGTTCAGACACGGTGGTCTGCAGTGTGGGGGTTCCTCAGGGAACGGTTCAGACACGGTGGTCTGCAGTGTGGGGGTTCCTCAGGGAACGGTTCAGACACGGTGGTCTGCAGTGTGGGGGTTCCTCAGGGAACGGTTCTGACACGGTGGTCTGCAGTGTGGGGGTTCCTCAGGGAACGGTTCTGACACGGTGGTCTGCAGTGTGGGGGTTCCTCAGGGAACGGTTCAGACACGGTGGTCTGCAGTGTGGGGGTTCCTCAGGGAAGTTCAGGTGGACACGGTGGTCTGCAGTGTGGGGGTTCCTCAGAGAACGGTTCAGACACGGTGGTCTGCAGTGTGGGGGTTCCTCAGGGAATGGTTCAGTGCAGGGGACACTTCTGAAAACATTTTATGACACCGTGGTGGCATCAGCCATATTTTTGGAGTGGTTTGGGGGGAGAGTAAGTGAGAGGAAGAGGCTGGATAAGATTATAAAAGGGCCAGCTCTGTCTGGTCTGTCACATTTACAACCAGCACTATCCCAGTAGCCAATACAGCTCCAAACAGCACTGCTCAGTAGCCACATACAGATTCCACAACCAGAACTGCTCCCAGTGGGCCACATACAGAGTCCACAACCAGCACTGCTCCCAGTGGACCACATACAGACTCCACAACCAGCACTGCTCCCAGTGGACCACATACAGACTCCACAAAAAATGACTGGACACTAAGTGAATAAAATATTCATTGTTAATATAGAGTGGAATTATTTATTGATTGCTGGCATATCTTAACTACGTTTCTATGATGTTATATTATTTTATTTTATTTGTATTATACTTTTTTTAAAAAAATCTATACTTCTTGTTTTTGCTTCCATTTGTGTGCAATATGTGTTTCCTCTGTGGGCTAATAAAGGAATTCTTTCTTAAGGAATATCTTATCTTACTAGCACTGGCACTATAGCTCTGGCCTCTAGCTACTGGCACTACTAGCTACTGGCACTACTAGCCACTGGCCTACTAACACTACTAGCTACTGGCATACTGGCACTACTAACTTACTACTATCTACTGGCACTACTGGCACTACTAACACTACTACTACTGGCACTACTGGCTACTACTAACCTCTACTCTGCCGCTGGCCTCTGGCCTCTAGCTACTGGCACTACTAACCTCTAGCTGGCCCCTCTGCTCTGGCTCTGCTACTGGCCTCTACACTACTAGCTACTGGCACTACTGCTACTGGCCTCTGCTCTGGCTCTCCCCCTCCTTTTCCCCCCCTACTCCTACTGGCACTACTAGCTACTGGCACTACTAACACTACTAGCTACTGGCACTACTAGCTACTGGCACTACTAGCTACTGGCCGGTGTGGCTTGCTATGCTCGCTCTGGCACTACTGCTACTGGCACTCTGCCCTGGCACTACTGCTCTGGCCTCTGCTCCATGGCACTACTAGCTACTGGCACTACTAGCTACTGGCACTACTAGCTACACTACTAGCCACTGGCACTACTAGCCACTGGCACTCTGCTCTGGCACTACTAGCTACTGGCACTACTGCTACTGGCACTACTAGCACTGGCACTACTAGCCACTGGCACTACTAGCTACTGGCACTACTGCTACTGGCCTCTGCCCTGGCCTCTGGCTTGGTCTGCTCTGGCGATAGCGGGTTGTTTGGGAACAGAGACATTAATACATCCACCACGGTACAGGCTCACAGCATACAGCCCATGAGTGTATTGTAAAATAATAAAAGTAATGAATTACAGCCAATATATCCATTACTACAGCTAGTGGCTATGACCATGCAGGGCAGCGGAGTCCCGTGGGTCTGATGCACGTTCATTATGCTGAGGAAAACAACTCTGGATTCTACTATTAGTTCATCTGACAACTTTTAGGTCGTAATGGTTTAAATGAGGTCAATCCAACTGTTCATTCTTGGCAGTTCATTTACCTCAAAAAAAAAAAAAGATCTTCTGACTTACAGATATCTCTGTATAGATCCATGGCTATGGACTCATTGGCATTTAGTCCAAAATGGTGGCTATCCAGCAGCTGCTGTCAAAAAAGCACCAGAGTTTTATGTTTTTGCTTCTATACACTTTGAGATCCACATCTGCAGTTCTAACATGCTGCTGTTATTATTTTATTTTATTATACATCCTGTATGTGACAGAGTTTGACTTTGTGAATGTTAAGCACCTAAAAAGAAAAAAGAACAGGAGAGCGGAGCAAATTAACAAGATTTAATGAAACATGCAAATTAAGATTAGAAGGTATAAGAGAGGTTGTTTTCAACGCGAAGCACCACACCGCCGAAGAAGAGATACAGCAGCACCTGGAAACACAGACATTAATGAACATGCCAGCAGCACACACACACATATTTAATGCCATGTTGCACAGTTACGTTGTTCCCAAGTGCCACATGGACAAAATAAACATGATCTGTCCACATAATATGAACACTGACCTCTGCATCCACTAATGTGATAACCTGTACATATTTTTTTTTAACTTTACTGCAGTTGTGTACTTACAGCCACACATAAGAGTGCAATCAGGACTGCATAGGAGAAGTCTGCTCGTATATGCTGGTCTCGTATATCCTGGTCTCCTAGATGCTGGTCTCCTAGATGCTGGTCTCCTATATCCTGGTCTCCTATATCCTGGTCTCCTATATCCTGGTCTCCTATAGCCTGCTCCCAAATATCCTGGTCTCCTGTGCTGGTCTCCTGATGCTGGTCTCCTATATCCTGGTCTCATATATCCTGGTCTCCTATATCCTGGTCTCCTGGATGCTGGTCTCCTAGATGCTGGTCTCCTATAGCCTGCTCCCAAATATCCTGGTCTCCTATATCCTGGTCTCCTAGATGCTGGTCTATTCTGTCTCCTTTCTGGTCTCCTATACCTGTTATGCTCCCAAATATCCTGGTATCCTGGATGCTGGTCTCCTAGATGCTGGTCTCCTATAGCCTGCTCCCAAATATCCTGGTCTCCTATATCCTGGTCTCCTAGATGCTGGTCTCCTAGATGCTGGTCTCCTATAGCCTGCTCCCAAATATCCTGGTCTCCTATATCCTGGTCTCCTAGATGCTGGTCTCCTGGATGCTGGTCTCCTATATCCTGGTCTCCTAGATGCTGGTCTCCTATATCCTGGTCTCCTATAGCCTGCTCCCAAATATCCTGGTCTCCTATATCCTGGTCTCCTGGATGCTGGTCTCCTAGATGCTGGTCTCCTATATCCTGGTCTCCTAGATGCTGGTCTCCTATATCCTGCTCCCAAATATCCTGGTCTCCTATATCCTGGTGTCCTAGATGTTGGTCTCCTAGATGCTGGTCTCCTAGATGCTGGTCTCCTATAGCCTGCTCCCAAATATCCTGGTCTCCTATATCCTGGTCTCCTAGATGCTGGTCTCCTAGATGCTGGTCTCCTATAGCCTGCTCCCAAATATCCTGGTCTCCTATATCCTGGTCTCCTAGATGCTGGTCTCCTGGATGCTGGTCTCCTATATCCTGGTCTCCTAGATGTTGGTCTCCTAGATGCTGGTCTCCTATATCCTGGTCTCCTATAGCCTGCTCCCAAATATCCTGGTCTCCTATATCCTGGTCTCCTGGATGCTGGTCTCCTAGATGCTGGTCTCCTATATCCTGGTCTCCTATAGCCTGCTCCCAAATATCCTGGTCTCCTATATCCTGGTCTCCTGGATGCTGGTCTCCTAGATGCTGGTCTCCTATATCCTGGTCTCCTATAGCCTGCTCCCAAATATCCTGGTCTCCTATATCCTGGTCTCCTAGATGCTGGTTGACACCCAAGTTGTCACCATACCTAGAAACATGTAGAAATCTGCTTCAGACCACAAACTAAATAAGCGTGAACAGATGAGACTGACACAAGGAAAGTTCAGGGGATAACTTAAACTTGCATTGTGGGTAATATATGCAACAGGTTTTGACAAGGAAGGAAAAAAACAGAGGATATCTCAGGTTCTGCTGCGTCCATTTTGATCCTTTTTGTTTTAATCCATCCATTGTGAGTCTCACAATGTCAGTGCAATGTTAAATCAGTGGACTACTCTTTCCAGTATATACTACGACACCCTGTTCCAGAGCATTACACCAAAAACAGTTTGTATCTTAGATTGTACTGTACTACCTCTGGAAGGCTCGCAGGCTCTGGTGGATTTGGAGGTTAGCCTGGATCTCTGCTCTCCTCTGCTCAACAGCCTCCCTGAACAGATTTTCAGTTGTATTCCTAGAGAGGAAAGCAGTAAGTTAATAGGAAGTGGTGGCCGATTATGAAAAAAATGTCCACAAATTGTCGATTAATCGTCTCACGATTAATCAGTCAACCTCTGATCTTAGACCACATACTGAGGGCAAGTCTGGCACCGGTAATGTGGATTATACTGTATATTGTACTGTCTTGCTCATCATTCATTAGGCAGAGAAGCTAAAGCTAACGGAGAGGTGCCAGGTTCATAGTTTTGATGCCTTCAATGTGAATCTACAATTTTAATATGAAAATAAAGAAAACTCTTTGAATGAGAAGGTGTGTCCAAACTTTTGGTCTGTACTGTCTATCTGCTTCAATAAAGTCTGATTATAGAGTTCTATTATGGCTGCTTGTGTTCAGACAACATTTAGCATTTAAACACATTCATTTCTTTTATTACATTAGTGATATGGGTATCACATTGGCACTAGTATCACAAAATTTCCCTGCCCTTGACTCATGGGGGTGTATGTAAAACCACACCCTGACACACACACACAGACACACACACACACACATATGCAAGTTTTTTGTTTTAGAAGTTGTCAGTAGGTCTCTGTTCTCTACTGTACTACTATGAGAGAAATTTGAATACTGTGGTCAGAAAGTCAAACATGCATTCCCTGATATGGTGTGGCTGTGAAAAGCATACCTCAGTAATATGTTGATTTGAGGGAATCCTTCCCACCTCTGCCGGCACACTGGGCACCGATTACTGTGACTGGCCTCCCACCACAGAGCCAGACAGTGGCGGCAAAAGGTGTGGCCACAGGTCAAGGTGATGGGGTTCAGCAAGATTTCATTGCAGCAGGGGCATAAAAACTGGTCCTCTGAGATGTTGGCAGTTGTACGGGGGTGATTCACTGAGGCTCCCATACTGTCAACGTATCCAAGTCTGACGGAGAGGAGAAACTGGGTTACAAAAGAAGAGCTAAGTGGAGAAAGTGATAGGGGTTTAACATTCAGACATACAGTCTCTAAAAGCTATAAATCATAATGCTGATTTGTTAATGATTATTTCATGTATTTTTTCAGGAGTCCATTGGCTTTCAATCATCTCCTAACGATATGATAATATCAGCAAACTCTTGAGTTACAAGAATCCATCACAGTAAATCAAGTTGCATTATATTTTATCGCTGAGGAGATAGATAGATAGATAGATAGATAGATAGATAGATAGATAGATAGATAGATAGATAGATAGATAGATAGATGATTGTGTTTTTTGTGTGTTTTTGGGTTATATTGCGGGGGGTTTTAGGAAGCCGCGGCGGCGCGGGTGGGGGTGGTGGTCGTAGGAAAGCAAGGGTGGGGTGGTTTCTCTTGGGGGGGATTAAGGGTTATGGGACCCGGGGGGGGGAGGAGGAGGAGAAAGAGGGTCGTGCCATAGGAGGCGTGGGGTAGGAGGTAAATTGCATAATGTGGGTGTGTCGGTGGTGTGGTGGATAGTGCCTCTCTCTCCTCCTCCGCCCCGCCCCGCTCGCTCCCAGCCGGAGGGGGCTCGACAGCCGGCATCACAGCGCCTGCCGCCCCGGAGAGGAGACGATGGCGGCGGCTGCGGTCGAGGAGGTTCCCGGGCCCTGCCGGGTCCGGTGCTGCCGCGGCCCGCGTCCGCGTCCCGGTACCCATGAACCTGTATGCGACCTGGGAGTCGACCGGTCCTCTCCGAGCTGCGTCAGGTAAGAGGATTAGTGCGGCGGAGAGGGCGTGAGTGGGGAGAGGAGGGGAGCGATAAAGAGTAGGTTTGGTTTTATATATTTTATGTGGGGTGTTGGGGGGAAATGTCTAGTAGACTGTTTGTCTGGGTGCCGCTGATATTCGTTGTGTGGGTCGTTTGTTAGTCCTTAGGTAGTGAGGCTGCGTCCAAAAGTGAGAGCAGCTGGGGTCAAAGGTCAACATTAAAAAAGGTAAGTGAGGAGGTGTTTGTGGCGCGTTGTGAAGGGTGTTGGTTTTTAATTGGGTTTTTTCGTAGTGAGGTTCCCTTCCTCTCTTCTTTGTCATTTTTGTTGGTTAGCTTAGTAGTTTTTTTTTTTAAATAATAAATAAAAAAAATAAAATAAATAATAATAAAATATCATTTTAAAAAAATAATAAAATAATAAATAATTGGGAGGAAATATCATAGTAACAGATATTTCCTATTGGGTGGGGGGGTGGGGGGGGGGGGGGGGTTTGGAGGGGGAGTGCAGCAGCCAACAAAATGCCACGTTGTTCCCAAGTGCCCATGGACAAATAAGTCTGTCCACATAAATGTGTCTGCATCCACTAATGTGATCTACATATTTTTTTTTACTTTACTGCCGTTGTGTACTTACAGCCACACATAAGAGTGCAATCAGGACTGCAAAGCAGAAGATTCCTCCTCTGGTCCTGGTTCTGTCCAGAATCTTGCCATGTTGTCACCAATCCTAGAAACATGTAGAAATCTGCTTCAGACCACAAACTAAATAAGCGTGAACAGATGAGACTGACACAGGGCAGGGGATAACTTAAACTTGCATTGTGGGTAATATATGCAACAGGTTTTGACAAGGAAGGAAAAAAACAGAGGATATCTCAGGTTCTGCTGCGTCCATTTTGATCCTTTTTGTTTTAATCCATCCATTGTGAGTCTCACAATGTCAGTGCAATGTTAAATCAGTGGACTACTCTTTCCAGTATATATTACGACACCCTGTTCCAGAGCATTACACCAAAAACAGTTTGTATCTTAGATTATACTGTACTACCTCTGGAAGGCTCGCAGGCACCGGCGGATTTGGGGGTTAGCCTGGATCTGCGCTCTCCTCTGCTCAACAGCCTCCCTGAACAGACTTTCAATTATTTTCCTAGAGAGAAAAGCAGTAAGTTAATAGGAAGTGGTGGCCGATTATGAAAAAAATGTCCACAAATTGTTGATTAATCGGCTCACGATTAATCAGTCAACCTCTGATCTTAGACCACATACTGAGGGCAAGTCTGGCACCGGTAATGTGGATTATACTGTATATTGTACTGTCTTGCTCATCATTCACTAGGCAGAGAAGCTAAAGCTAACGGAGAGGTAGCTCCACCAGTGGAACCAACTCAATCCATCCTCAGCTGTTGGGGTAACGTGGTTGGAACAGAAAAGAAAGATTGGCTGGATGTGGAGGAGTTAAAGACAAGTCTGCACCACTGGAGCTAAATCACTTATTAGGATTATAGACAGTACAGACCAAAAGTTTGGACACACCTTCACACTGAAGGCATCAAAACTATGAATTAACAGTGGAAATTATATACTTTACAAAAAGGTGTGAAACAACTGAAAATATGTCTGATATTGTAGTTTCTCAGTTTTCTAGCACCCCATCACTCTCCTTCTGGGTCAAATAGCCCTCACACAGCCTGGAGGTGTGTTTGGGGTCATTGTCCTGTTGAAAAATAAATGATGGTCCAACTAAACGCAGACCGGATGGAATAGCATGCCGCTGCTAGATGCTGTGGTAGCCATGCTGGTTCAGTCTGCCTTCAGTTTTGAATAAATCCCCAACAGTGTCACCAGCAAAGCCCCCCCACACCATCACACCTCCTCCTCCAGGCTTCACGATGGGAACCAGGCATGTAGAGTCCATCCGTTCACCTTTTTGGTTCCACAAAGACACGGTGGTTGAACCAAAGATCTCAGATCTGGACTCATCAGACCAAAGCCCAGATCTCCACTGTCTAATGTCCATTCCTGGTGGTCTTCAGCCCAAACAAGTCTCTTGCTTGTTGCCTGTCCTTAGCAGTGGTTTCCTAGCAGCTCTTCTACCATGAAGGCCTGATTCACACAGTCTCCTCTGAAAGTTGTTTAGAGATGTGTCTGTGCTAGACCTCTGTGTGGCATTGACCTGGTCTCTGTCTGAGCTGCTGTTAACCTGCCATTTTGGGCCGTGCTCGGATGAACTGATCCTCCTCAGCAGAGGTGACTCCTGGTCTTCCTTTCCTGGGGCGGTCCTCATGTGAGCCAGTCTCTTTGTAGCGCTTGATGGTTTTTGCGACTGCACTTCGGGACACTTTCAAAGTTTTCCCAGTTTTTCGGACTGACTGACCTTCATTTCTTAATTGTTTTCGTTAGTATATAATTCCACATGCGTTAATTCATAGTTTTGATGCCTTCAATGTGAATCTACAATTTTAATATGAAAATAAAGAAAACTCTTTGAATGAGAAGGTGTGTCCAAACTTTTGGTCTGTACTGTCTATCTGCTTCAATAAAGTCTGATTATAGAGTTCTATTATGGCTGCTTGTGTTCAGACAACATTTAGCATTTAAACACATTCATTTCTTTTATTACATTAGTGATTGGGTATCACATTGGAACTAGTATCAAAAAATTTCCCTGCCCTTGACTCATGGGGGTGTATGTAAAACCACACCACACACACACACACACACACACACACACACACACACACACACACACACACACACACACACACACACAAGTTTTTTGTTTTAGAAGTTGTCAGTAGGTCTCTGTTCTCTACTGTACTACTATGAGAGAAATTTGAATACTGTGGTCAGAAAGTCAAACATGCATTCCCTGATATGGTGTGGCTGTGAAAAGCATACCTCAGTAATATGTTGATTTGAGGGAATCCTTCCCACCTCTGCCGGCACACTGGGCACTGATTATTGTGACTGGCCTCCCACCACAGAGCCAGACAGTGGCGGCAAAAGGTGTGGCCACAGGTCAAGGTGGTGGGGTTCAGCAAGATTTCATAGCAGCAGGGGCATAAAAACTGGTCCTCTGAGATGTTGGCAGTTGTACGGGGGTGATTCACTGAGGCTCCCATACTGTCAACGTATCCAAGTCTGACGGAGAGGAGAAACTGGGTTACAAAAGAAGAGCTAAGTGGAGAAAGTGATAGGGGTTTAACATTCAGACATACAGTCTCTAAAAGCTATAAATCATAATGCTGATTTGTTAATGATTATTTCATGTATTTTTTCAGGAGTCCATTGGCTTTCAATCATCTCCTAACGATATGATAATATCAGCAAACTCTTGAGTTACAAGAATCCATCACAGTAAATCAAGTTGCATTATATTTTATCGCTGAGGAGAAAGAAAGAAAGATAGAAATAGATAGATAGATAGATAGATAGATGATAGATAGATAGATAGATAGATAGATAGATAGATAGATAAAATGATTATTGGCTTATCAACATAGTCGGTGATAAACTTCCTGTCTAAACTGCTAATTGATAAATGGACCAATTCCATCAGCGCTAATGCGATTTGACCCGACATCAACTTCAAATATTGTTTTGGTTTGTTTTGTTTTCTTTGCACTTCTCTGAGGAAACGTCCAGAAGGGAATTCATGTCCATGACTGGATTACATTTTCTTCAGAGGTGTTTCTAACATTTGGACCAGATGATTAGAAAGATCTGAGTCAGCCAGTCTGAATGTAAATGTCCTAAAGGTGGGATTTATGAATATTTTCAGATATGTGTTCAGAT
Organism: Pterois miles; assembly: GCA_947000775.1. NCBI lineage: Eukaryota > Metazoa > Chordata > Actinopteri > Perciformes > Scorpaenidae > Pterois > Pterois miles. The sequence goes on from CAMQGK010000328.1 coordinate 87,913, forward strand.
ATGTGTTCAGATATGTCTTCAGATATGTCTTCAGATATGTCTTCAGATATGTCTTCAGATGTGTCTTCAGATGTGTCTTCAGATATGTGTTCAGATATATCTTCAGATATGTCTTCAGATGTGTCTTCAGATGTGTCTTCAGATGTGTCTTCAGATGTGTCTTCAGATATGTGTTCAGATATATCTTCAGATATGTCTTCAGATATGTCTTCAGATATGTCTTCAGATATGTCTTCAGATGTGTCTTCAGATGTGTCTTCAGATATGTGTTCAGATATGTCTTCAGATATGTCTTCAGATGTGTCTTCAGATGTGTCTTCAGATGTGTCTTTACCTCGTCTCTCCTGTATACTAACGCTGGTAAACCAGATGAAGATGCTGCTTTCTCTCTCTGTCTGTTTACTGACTGATCAGCTGATTTAATATCAATATGAGTCCTTGAAATCGCCTCTGATGCCTCTGATGCCTTTGATGTCAGAGTTCTTTATGACGTCACAGACCTCGCGCGCTGCCGCTGCTGTGCGGGGTGCGTTCCGGTCGCTAGGCAACAGCCCAGAGGCTCACTAGCTGGCCTGACCTGGTTCCGGTTCTCCTCCGGTTTTCACCTTTTCTCTGGTATCTGCAGCTTCATTTTAGCGCTAAAACTGAAGCTGCTGGAGCGTCTGAAACCCAGTGAAGTCAGTCAGAGGGTTAAACAGCAAGAACACAGAGCTCTGATTCATAGCGGGACGTTATAACGTCCGACAGTCACAGTAAAGTCTGACGTTATAACAACTATAGAGCTCCAGCTATAGCGTTATGGTTCTGTTTCCACCATCACTCACATAGCTGACAAAGACATAAAATCACCTCTTTAAGAGGAGGAGGAGGAGGAGGAGGAGACCACCAGAGGGTCCTGACTGATCCTCATCAGGAGGCCTCCAGAACCCGTCTGTGGAGCTGGTCTACATATATCCGTGACATCATCATATCATTAATATAAAGTATGAACAGTTTTGGACAAATCTGTTTCTCAGGAGAGAGCAGAAGGAAAAGCATCGTTACAACAGTAAATACAGACAACTGATAAATGACACCTGTCCATTTACTGTTAATAAAATAATATTTTATTTACCTGAACCTTCGTTTTTTTCTCAGAATAAAGGCAGCAGAATATTTCAGTCAGATTCTTCATATCTGTCAATAACTACTTAAATGATGCCATCATCATCAGTTATAGATGCTTTCTATTGTTGATTTGATAAATGAAGATATTCAGTTTAAATAAACTCACCTTCATCACAAGTGAGTTTATTCAGTTTCACCGCTGCACAACAATAATAATGTAATGAATATAGGGTTGTCTCAATGAGGCAGGAAAACACTGCCAAGTCAGAACCTTCAAATAATCACAGACTTCAGATGTGTACAGTACCAGAAGACTTTATTAAACCCAAATGCATTAAAACATGGGGTGGAGAAAAGCACTGAGTGACATGCGCACCCACTGAGGTCAGAAGCTCCCACTACAAAGTGAATACACGGCACAATCTTAGGGCAAGACTCCTAGAATAAAGGCACACTACACGGCACACTGTCACCCTCTCCTGGAGGCACTGCAATACAACACCTGTTGCCCACACAGCAAAACACAGCACACCCACTGCAACCCACTCGTCACCTATGGTGTGAGCTCCCTACTATGGGACGTCACCTGTCTCCCCAGCTGTTCTCCCTCCCCACACTATATAAAAACATACACTATATTACAATACAATACAATATTTAAAGGTATACTTAGCTCGCCCGGCCGGCGAGACCCTCCCCCGGGGTCTGAGCTCGAGGCGCCGTCCAGCTCCCTGGGGAGCGGCTTTGCTGGGCGGCGCAACAGGACACAGCTGGCGTGACGCAGAGTGGATGTCTCAGCGTGGGGAGCGGTGGCAGCTACTGCACTCTCTACAACCCAGCCCTATCTAACTACAGGAGGCAGCAGACCTCCCCTCCTCACACTGGAACCTCTAACCCCCTGATCTGTCTATCTTCATCGCCGGCAGCGCTAACCCGCTGCGAACGACACCCTCCCTCCAAAAGAGTGCCGTGCCGCCGTCACAGATGCTCCAACCACGAGTCCTCTGTTCCAACTGACTTTTGTCCTCCTCAAACCAGCGTCTCTCACGCCCACAAATCAGGCACACCGGCAGTCAATTAAAATAATCAGTACACCCGCTACACCTCCCCCTACACCATCAGCCCATTCACTACACTTTCCCCCCTTTTAATAAAAAGGACTCGTCCTCGAGTCATTAAGGTGACATCTTATAATCTCGAGACCACACCGGCCGCCTCCTCTGTCGTCCTGGACGTCCATTCTCCGCTGATGGTCCCACTGATGTTGGCCACTCCTGTTGTCCAACATTGACAAAAGACCCTGATGGTGCAGCAGATGGGTCCTCAGGAAAGACTGGTCCACTGGCAAGTAGGTCCCCTCTCAGGGCTGTCTCCGTCCGTCCAGCGTCCTCCACAACGGCATTTCGATCCTCCTGACTTGCTAGTGGTGTCCCCCCGCCTGCAGGAGCCTCCCGGCTGTGCTGACGAAGATGCACCCAACTGGCACCAAGCTGAACCCCATGTTGGCTCGGACTGGTCATGGGACTCCTCTGTTCCTCTCTCCTGGACGCTGATGCTGGAGGTGATGGTTCTGTACAGGAAGAAGTAAAGGGCTTAAGTCTGTTGAAATGAACAACACTCTCTGGACCTCCCTCTACTGGCACTAATCTATATAGCACCTCAGTTACCCTATCAGTTACTCTAAATGGACCTTTGTAGCGCCTCTGCAGTTTGGGGCACACCCCACGCTTCCTAGCCTTATTTTGAACCCAGACCAGTTCCCCCTCAGAATAATACTGGAAATTTGCCCTAAAATCATAGGACTTTTTCTGCTGTTCGGAAGCCCTGGCCTGGTGCCTTTTAACTGCCTCTATTACTGTTGACAATGTGTCTGTCAGGAACCCCAGGTCTTAGTTTATTTATGTTACGTGTTGCATGCTTTTATTTTGGTGCACTTCCTGTTTTATTTTGGCATGTTTAACCTCTCCTCTCGTTACAGTTCACTTCACTCCCTACGTTGCATGCTTCCCGCCTGCACATTCGAGCACCTCCCTCTGACCCAGTTTCTGCACCACTCACCTGAGTCTCAGCGTCTTCCCCCGCCCTGATCATGTCCACCTGTGTATAGTTAATCACTCCCTCACTAGTATATAATGCGTCCTCCCCATTCCTTCCGTGCCAGATCGTCTTGTGTCCTCATGCCAAGAGTTCCAGCGTTTTTCCCTTGTGAGTCATTGATCATTCGTGTACCGAACCTCTGCCTGTTTCTTGACATTGCCCTCGGCCTAGCGTTTTGGATTTGTTTGATTGATTGCCTGATTAATGTGTACCGAACCTTGGATTGCATTAAAGACGCCGATTTTTGCCTTAGACCTGGTGTTACTGTGTTTGCTTTGGAGTCCTCCTCCATTACCTGTGTACAGATCCTTAACAGTACGATCTGGCCAGAAATGGACTCCGCTAACACAGAACAGGTCCGGACCGCCATCCTGGCTCAAGGACAGCGGATCCACCAACATGAAGAGAAACTTACCGCCGTATGCCACGGAGTAAAGGAGATAAAAGATCAACAGGAAGACTTCCGCATCAGCATTGATGAAAAGGTAAATCAGCTCGGTACACAGTTGCAATCGCTTCTGAACCTGTTACAGACTCACCCGTCTCCCGGCGCTACTGCCGGCGGATCTCCACCGCCGCCACCGGGTGTTCCAGTGGTTCCATTTCCCGCTCCTCCTCCGGTACCATCTCCAGTCCAGCCTGCTTCTCCTCACCTGGCGAAACCGGAGAAATTCTCAGGGGATTCAGAAAGCTGCCGCTCGTTTCTGGTGCAGTGTGGATTACACTTTGAGTTACAAGCCGCCCAGTTCCCGACGGAGCGCGCTAAGGTGGCTTACATAATCACACACCTCTCAGGCAGAGCAGAAGCGTGGGCTACGGCTGAATGGGCAAGAAACTCTCCCGTGTGCTACTCTCTCTCTCTCTTCACTGACACTCTAACTAAAATATTCGATCATTCAACTCCAGGCAGAGAAGCGGCGCGGGCCTTGGTGGGGCTGCGACAGGGGAAACGCCGGGTCGCGGACTACGCGGCTGCACAGGTTGTCCGATCCTGTAAAAGACCAGCTGGCACCACTGAATCTCCCGAACGATCCTGACTCCGTTATCGCCCTCGCCATAAGGATCGATAACAGGCTATGGGAAAGAGAGAGAGAGAAAAAGAAGGAAACTGCAACTCCACCCCCCAACCAGATGAGGCACTACCGATCCCAGAGACCACTGTGGGGTCCTGCTTCGCCGCTCCCCACCGAAGGCTCGTCGACTCCCCCTGGTGACGCAGCAGAGCCGATGCAAGTGGGCAGGACTCGCCTCACTCCTGAGGAGCGTCAGCGCCGCCTGGTGGAGGGTCGCTGCATCTACTGTGGCCAGCTGGGTCACTTCATGATGTCCTGTCCGTTAAAAGGAAAGGCTCACCAGTGACTGAGAGGACACTGGTGAGCCAAACCTCCTCCTCCTGTAATTCCTCTCGTGCTCTAACCCAGGTTCAGCTTGTGTTTGCCAACAGGTCGCTTTCTCACCCCGTATTGGTTGATTCCGGGGCAGATGAGAATTTCATGGACCAGAGCCTTGCTGCTGAACTGGGCATCCCGACGACTCCACTGGAAAAACCACTTGAAGCCAGCGCTCTTGATGGAAGACCCCTATGCCGGGTAACACACCAGACCCTACCCGTCCAAGTAATCATCTCTGGGAATCACACCGAGACTGTATGTTTCCATGTTTTTGATTCCTCTATTCACCCAATAATACTGGGTTTGCCATGGTTAAAAAGACATCAACCTCTGATTGACTGGTCTACGGGGAGGGTGCTGAGCTGGGGGGGGAATGCAAATTAACGTGCTGTCTTTCTGCTCCTCCTCCCGAGCTACCCCGACCGACTAGTGCGCCCCTAGGGGTCATTCGGGGTACTACACCCTCCACAGCGTCTCCGGAGAACTCCACTGAGTTGGCTGGAGTGCCCAGCCAATACCATGATCTGCGTGAGGTGTTTAGTAAGTCCAGAGCCACATCGCTTCCTCCCCACAGACCATACGATTGTGGCATTGATCTACTCCCAGGCACTACTCCATCCAAAGGCCGACTGTATTCCCTCTCCGGCCCTGAACGTGACGCTATGAGGGAATACATTGAGACATCACTCGAGGCAGGCATCAACAGACCTTCATCTTCGCCAGCGGGGGCCGGCTTCTTCTTCGTAGAAAAGAAAGACCACTCTCTCCAGCCCTGCATTGACTACCGAGGTCTCAACGACATCACCATTAAAAACAGGTACCCCCTTCCGTTGATTTCCTCAGCCTTCGAGCAGCTTAAAGGCTCCGAGATCTTCTCAAAATTAGATTTTTTTTTTTTTTTTGCTCCTGTCAGCACTGACTCCCATCGATGAATACCACAAAAGGAGGTAACAACTTTTTATGGGATCTGTGCTTATTTTAGTATTGACAAAAGTATGTTAATATTTTAGTGCGTGTGTGACATCACCGTCCCTCCTGGTAACTAATCTTTATTGGTTTTTCCTATTACGAGAGAGAGGGAAGTGTATATTAAGTGAGTTGAGGGGAAAATGTGGGATAGATAGGGGGAGATAAGATGGGTTGGGAAGGGTACATGCTATGAATGTGAGGTGCTGATTTATACCCACAACCTGTAACCTATGAGAAACAACGGAAGGGAGAAAGTTAAACCGTAGAGATAAGAGTGATAAAGTGCATGAAGTCCGTGAGTCCAGTGTAAAGTTCGAAGAATGATCTAGCACATTTTTGCGGGTCCCATTAGTTCTCAACAATGGGACTCGGCAGGTGCTGGCAGGCCCTGAACCCAATCATGCATGTGTTATTGACACCGAAGCCAGAGCGGCTGTCGTGACTAAACCTGGGCAAACTGGTCAAGTGCACCCCCCCATCCCAGGGTATGAGAGCACCAAGGAGGCAACACCCAGATAGCCATCAGAGCCGCCGGGCCGCACACACACCCAGATGCCCAGAGGAGTGAGCGGCCGACACCCCCAGAGCACCCCGAACAGGGCCAGGGGGCATGGGGCACGAGGGCCCACCCACCACCCAACACCCACCCCCGACCACCCCGAACACCCACCCCCACACCCCACCCCCGCCCACCCCCCACACCCAGCCCAATCCCCCGCCCGGGCGGGGGCGACCCCGAGCACAGTGGGGAGACACAGGGACCGAACGCCCACGAGAGGACAACTAGCAGAAGCAGGCGCACGGGGGGCAGCAGAGGAGACCGATGGGGCCAGCCAGGCCGGGGGAGAGAGCGGGTGGTGTAGATGGAACTAATTACTAACCCTGCCTATCACCCGGCACCGAGGCCAGGGGGAGCGCAGGGAACCCACGGCCCCGGCACCCAGAGACGCGCCCCCGCCCCCAACCTGAGCCGAGCCACCGCCCGGGACCAGCCATGTATTAGCCCGGCGGCACCAGGGAACAATCAGCACCGCGATGTTAAGGGGCCACAGCTATAGGGGGCCCGCAGGGATGCGGGAGACCCCCAGACCACAACCCCCACGACCCGGAGACCCCACAGCAACAGCAGATTGGACGTTGGGCTCCCTCAACACCAAAAGCCGGAGGGGACTGAGCCCCACCAGTAATGCCATGTCAGAATGTTCACCAATACTCCCCTATTACTATGGTTCCCCGATTCAGACGAGGAACCATTCACCCTCCACCATGTGTGAGTGCAACTTAAGTGTAATGTAATGTGGTGATTAAAAGTTGGGTTGGACTGCGAGGGGGAGGGGACGGGCCAGAGGACTACAGAGGATGGTTACTCTGCAGCCTTCCCTGACCCTGTTCCCAAGCCAGCGCAGACGTCCCAAATTGTGTGTGTACTGATTAAAAGTGGAAACTCGGAGGGGGCAGTAGGAAGGAGACGAGGAGGACGCAATGCCCTGGGGCTCTGCAGTCCGCCCCACCCCGCAACCCACTGACCCCCATCCCACCCGTCCACGTAGCCCTAACTTTGTGATCCTATATGTGCCTAAGAGTAATATATAAGTGAGATGTGAGATGGGTGAAGTGCACAGTAAGAGGAGTCAGTGTGGGCAGCAGGCAGAGGGAAGTTGGGGAGAGGTGGAAACGCTTTTCAACCCTGATGCGAGGGCCCCGGGACCGAAGGGGAGGGGGCGAGAGGGGGCCCCACAAACAAACAGGCCCCACAATGCGGCCAGCCCGGCAGTTGCAACACCAGAGCAGCCAGCGGCACCCCAAACCCACCAAGGCAGCCGCCCATGGTACCGACCCGAGAGGGGGACGGAGCCACCCAAGGGCGCACGGACCGCCGGCCCACCCAACGAAGGCACAGACGAGGATGCAGGGGACACAGACGGCCACTACCACCCGGGAAGTAGGAGAAAAGGTAGGCAGCAGTATTTGTCCCCGGTGGGACATAGGTCAAACGGAGCTGTGTTGGATAAGCGAGTGAGGAGAGAGGAACGGGCGAGCCCAGGAGGAGGAGAGAGGAGGGAGAGAGGGGGGAGGAGTGGGAAGGAGGGGAGGAGAGAGGAGGAGGGAGGAGGGGAGAGAGGGACGGGGGAGCGACAGGAGGCGACCACAGCCGCTCAGGGGAGGAGAGACGCGCCAGGACAGGGAGCGCACAGCAAGAGTGGGGGGGGGGTCTGGGGGTAGGGGGGGGAGGCGAGGGATAAATGAAAAGAAATGAAGGGGGGTTTGGGTGTGTAATTAATGGATGTATAATGGTGAAGGGAGAAGAGGAGAGAAAAAAAAAAAAAAAAAAAAAAAAAAAAAGAAAAGAGAGGAAAAAGAAAAGAAAAATAAGGGGGGGTGGGGTGTGGGAGTAAATGATTTTGGATTGGGGGATAGTAAAGGGGGGTTGGTAATTTAGGTGAGAGGAGAGGAGGGGTCGGTTGTTAATGTTGAATTTGGTTTTGGAGAGAGTGAAGTTTTTCATGGAATGTAGTCCGTCAGAATGTTTGCCGTGTGTTTGTTAGTTTTGTTGGTTCAATTCATGAGAATAGTTTTTAGGGTGGTAAAGGATAAGTGATTGGTATTGTTGGTTGGATTGATTACTGATAAACAAAGTAGAAAGAGAGGGGGAAGTGGGAGGTTATAACCCATAAGTTGAGATTTTGTGTGACTTCCTCCCAGATGTGCCGGAGGAAGAGCAATGGGTGGAAGTGTCTCCGGTGTGTTTGTGTGATGAAGAAATGTTCGGACGGTTGTGATTCTGTGTTGGGTGAGTGGGTCTATGGATTTTTAAATTGTCGTTGTTGTTTGGTTTTTGTCATTGTGAAGGTGTTATGCAGTTTGTTCCCAGAATAAATGGGTGAAAATCTTCCTTTCTATTGGAGTGGTTGTTGAATTAGTTAGTAAGTTTGTATAATTTGGGAATATTTTCTTGGGTTTTTCTTGAATAAACTTCTGTTTTGAGAGGGTGTAAATTTTTTTGTGTGTGTTTTTGTTTTAAGAAAGATTTAAACTGGAGATATCTGAGATACTGATCGGTCCAAGGCGTACAGTTGAAGAGATGGTCGAAGTCATCAGGTTGTTTTATGGAATACGTGGTGTAAGTGTGTGTCCCTTTGTCTTTAGGTGAAAAGTTTGAGATGAGTTGTTGAGGGTGAAATCTGGATTGTGCAAATGGGAGTGTTTTGAGGGGGTTAATGTGGATTTAAAATTTTATTAATTTTCAAGGGTGGGTTGTTGAGATGAAGTATTTTTGAAGAGTTGTGCGTTTTATATTGTGTTTGTGAAGGTCGATAGGAGTGGATTGTGTTCTTGTTCTATTTCTGAATGAAGTTTGGAGAGGTTTCCATTTGAAAATGTAATGTATGATTGAAGAAGTAAAAGTGAAAATTTGGTGCTTAAGATCCCTAGATTTATTTTTTGTAATGTTGCTATTTTCCTTGGTGTTTTATTTTTAGTAGAATTTGTTTGTTATAGGCTAGTGCTGGAAAGTGATAGTGGTTGGGTCGAAACATTGTGAAGAGGTGTTAATTTTTGGTGTTTCATTTTTACTGATGCAATCTGTATAATGGAAAGTGGGGTCCGGTTTGGTTTTGGATTTTTTAATAATGGGGTTAATTTAATTTGAATAACTGAATTGGGAGAGTGTTGAAGTTTTTATATTGCAAAAGATATAGGGGGGATTGTTAGGGTGCGCTCAATAGGGGAATTGTGGATTTGGTAGTTATTGAATGTGTTCTGGAAAAATTATTAATTAAAGAAAGCTGGAATGAGTTGGATGTGGCGGAGATAAGTATAATCACTGATAGAGCTAATCTTGTGATGTGTGTTGTTCCGAATCTTGAAGTTTATTTTGGGAATTGCAGCTGCAAGTGGTTCTATGAATATGGCAAAAGAGATGGAGAAAGTGGACATCCTTGTCTTGTTCCTTATGTAGTGAAATGGTTGTGATGTTTTCCATTAGTTGTGCTATTGCATGGGTGATGGTATAATGTTTTATCCAGTGGATGACGACCCCAAAAAAATTTTGTAATGTGCAATAGAAATGCCTTCATCTATCAAGGTTTTCTGATAAGGGAAGAACAAGATGTTTGATTGTTTAATTGAGTGTTTTATCAGATTAAATAGTGAGATATGTCGATGATGTTTCTTTAATATCGGTCTGTCGGGTGTTTATTAGGGATAATTTTCTAGGGTTGATAGGTTTGTGTTTTTTAATGTGTTTTATAGAGAAGAGGGGATAGTGGAACATGAGTTGGTCTTTGTCTGGTTTAGAAAGTGAGAGGAGAGAGTGTTAGTATTGTGGGTTTGGGAATTTTTCTTGATTTCTGGGATCTAAGAATAATGTTGAGACTGTACTCAAAAATATTTGAAAAAGTAGAATAATCCATCTGGCAGGGTTTGTTTTTGGATTTGGATAAGTGTTTAAAATATTCTCCTGTGTTGTGGTTTCATTCATTTGCGTTTGGGATAATTTGGGTTTGGTTGTTTAGGAAAGAGTAATCTGATGTCTGGTATGATTTGAGGTGTTAATTTCTGTAGAATGCGAAAAGATTGTTTTTCTCTGTTTGCATTGTGTCAGTGACCTTATATGAAATTTGATTTTTCTTTTTGGTTTGTTGTTTGCTAGATATTTTCCAGATTTGTTTTTGTGCAAATTTTCTTGTCTTGTCTTTCAACATAAATTGTGTTTTTTTTGATAATTTTTCTAGTTGAAATTTACTCTCTTATTTGTTTGGGTTTGTTAGAAGGGTTGTAGATAGAGTCAGTCAGCTTTTGTAGCTTCCCTTCCAAGTCTTTTCATCTCTTTTCTTTTTTTCTTATATGAGAATAGTTCCTCCCTATCTTTTGCGTTCCCATAATAATGTTGTGTGTTTCAGGGGATTTTCTTTCCATAAAGTTCCCCATTCTGTTTTAAAGTAGGCAAAAACGGTTTTAGAGAGAGTTATTAAAGGCACTTGTGACGAGGTTCTGGTTGTTGGAGTTTAGAGAAAAGGAGCGGAGGTGGTCATGAAGAATGGATATTTAGTTCTGAAATTCTGTTGGTGGAGTTAGAAATGAGAAAGAGATAGGGAGAATGAATTGTGGAGTGTGAGAAGTAGGAATTCCTGGAAGTTGGATTGGGTCGCAGAGTCTCCCAGGAATCCCGTTTGTTTTAAAATGTTGATGAATTCAAAGTAAATGTATTTGATATGTGGCTGTCTATGTTGGTCAGGAGGGTTGAGCCTAATCTTTTTGAATCGGGGATTTTTGAGTAAAAGAAAAATGGGAAAAAGAGGGTATAGTGTTTGGCATAGGATTTGAATTGGATTTCATTTAAGTGAGGATTTAAAATAATGTGGGGTGGTTGTTAGTTTTGTTATGGTATTTTTTGCTAATAAAATTGAAACCCCTCGGAATTTAGTGTGGTGTTTGGTTTTTGGGGTGTGTTGTGTCTTAGATGGGATAAATGGTTTGTATGATATGTTGGTAAAAGTGTTGTTTTGTTGCGGAAGTGGGTTAGGTAAATTAGAGTGATTGATAAAAAAGTACAGTGATATTTTTTAGTGCTGATGCAGAATGGGGGTAGGTAGACGGGTGGAAGAAGAAGGTGAAAAAAATAGGTGGTGAGATGACGAAAATAAGGGAAGATGGAAGAAGAAGGTGGAAAAGAAGGTAGTGGGATGGAAAAATAAGGGAAGGTGGAGAGAAGAAGGTAGTGACAATAGATCGAAAGGAATAGATGGGTGAAATAATGGGAGCGTGGGGAGAGAGAGACAGGAAAATATAAAATATTTAAAAAATAATGAGAGAGTAGAATCAGGTGAGTGTGTGTCTGTGCTGTGGGTGTTTAAGAGGTAATGCGCTGTTGTCGCGGTCAGCTGACCTCTAATAGTTTGTCTCTGAGATGCGGCGCGTTTCCCCTGAATGAATCGTTCGTATGGGAAATAATGTTTTCCGTCTTTCTTGTTTTTTTGGAAACTGATCGTTCATTCCTGCGGGTTCCTTTGAGTTCCTTGCCCCTGCTCTTTCCGTTCTTTTTGATAGTTAAACTTGGCGATGATCGGTCTGGGTCGTGTGTCGGTGTGTTGGTGGTCGATGCGGGAAGGGTGGAATGAGATCCTTTACGGGGGAGATTTTGGCTGCGCCTGTGAGTTGTCTCTGGGGTTCCTGGGTGTTCTGGAATCCGAGAAGTTTTTAGTGCTGCGGTCTTCGAGGATGGATTCTTCTTGTCGCGTTCTTTTTCCCGGTGAGTTGCGTTTGTAAAGTTTTAACAGTGCTTTCTAGCGTCTTGTTGATCAGAGGCTGTTTTGCCCCTGGCTGATTCCAGGCTTTCCCGGGCCCGAACTCTGGTGGAGAACCTCGGCTACCGTATGAGGTGAGTGTGGTGTTATCTTGGAGAGTGTCGCGACTTGTGTGTCGCTGTGTTGGCCCTCCGTGCTGTGGTGGTTCTGAAACGTTTGTGCCCTCTGGTGTTCTGCGCGGCAAAATGCGGTTTGCTGTGACCGGTTGGTGGGGTGTGATTGGAATGTTATGTTTGCTCTCGGTTGTGTCCAGTGCAGGGTCCGCCATGCGTTTGCCCCCTCTCGCTGCGCTCTGACGCTCCTCTCGACGCTCTCTCAAAATTAGATTTAAGAAATGCCTATCATTTAGTTCGAATCCGGAAGGGGGACGAGTGGAAAACCGCTTTCAATACCCCCAGCGGCCACTACGAGTACCTGGTGATGCCGTTTGGACTGACCAACGCACCAGCAGTCTTCCAAGCTCTGGTGAATGATGTACTGCGGGATATGTTGAATAAGTTTGTCTTTGTGTATCTCGACGATATTCTGATTTTTTTCCCCTGACGAACAGACACACGTGCTCCATGTTCGGGAAGTTCTCCAAAAGCTGCTGGAGCACCAGCTGTTCGTCAAGGCGGAAAAATGTGAGTTCCACGTGACCACAGTGTCTTTCCTTGGTTTTGTTGTCAGTCCAGACAATATCCAGATGGGCCCAGCTAAAGTAAGTGCAGTTTCTGATTGGCCTACTCCCACCAACCGTAAAATGGTGCAAAAGTTTTTGGGCTTCGCGAATTTCTACAGGCGGTTCATTAGAAATTTTAGCACGGTTGCCGCACCCCTGCATGCCTTGACCTCTCCTAAGAACAGGTTTTGTTGGTCCCAGGAGGCTGACAGAGCGTTCGTGAAGTTAAAGGAGAGTTTCTGCTCCGCGCCTATACTGAATCTCCCTGATCTAAACCGACAATTTATCATTGAGGTGGATGCTTCAGACACTGGTTTAGGGGAAGTTATTTCTCAGCGCTCACTCACTGATAATAAGCTCCATCCTTGTGCTTTTCTCTCCCGAAAATTGACAGACGCGGAGAGAAATTACGACATCGGCAACAAAGAACTATTGGCCGTTAAGGCGGCACTAGAAGAACGGAGACACTGGTTGGAGGGGGCAGAGACACCGTTCCTGGTCTGGACTGATCATAAGAATTTGGAATACATTCGATCAGCTAAAAGATTAAACTCCAGACAGGCACGGTGGGCTCTCTTCTTCAACAGGTTTAACTTCACCCTCTTATACAGACCAGGCTCCAAGAACGGTAAACCTGATGCATTATCTAGGTTATACGATTCTGAAAGTGTGTCCAAAGACCCCAAACCCATACTGTCTCCCACCTGCGTAGTGGGAGCAGTAACATGGGACATTGAAAAGAAAGTGAAAGATGCTCTGACTGATGTTGCGGTCCCTAATGGGGTTCCGCCTAACCGTTTGTTTGTACCTGTGTCTGTGCGTCCTCAGGTCATCCACTGGGCCCACACGTCCAAAGTGTCCTGTCATCCTGGCGCCAGAAGGACGATGTTTTTGATTAAGCAACGCTTCTGGTGGCCAGCGATGGACAGGGCCGTAAAAGAATATGTAGCAGCCTGCCCTGTGTGTGCGAGAGGGAAATCTTCCCATCAGCCCCCTTCAGGCTTGCTACAACCCCTGCCAGTTCCTCATCGCCCCTGGTCTGACATCTCCTTAGATTTTGTGACCGGGCTTCCCATGTCCGAAGGTAACACCACGGTTCTGACAGTTGTTGACAGATTTTCAAAGATGGTGCATTTCATTGCATTACCTAAACTGCCCTCCGCCAAAGAAACGGCGGAGGTGATTCTTTGTCATGTTTTTCGTGTCCATGGTTTCCCCAGTGATGTGGTGTCAGACCGGGGGCCCCAATTCGTCTCCCAGTTCTGGCGGGAGTTCTGCAGCCTGTTGGGGGCCTCAGTGAGCCTCTCCTCTGGTCATCACCCAGAGTCCAATGGCCAGACGGAGAGGCTCAACCAGGAGCTAGAGACCGGACTCAGATGCTTAGTGGCTCAGAACCCCTCCTCCTGGAGTAAGCATTTAATCTGGATAGAATACGCCCATAACACCTTGCCCTGCTCTGCGTCCGGTCTCTCTCCATTTCAGTGCGCCTATGGTTACCAACCTCCATTATTCCCTGAAGTGGAGACAGAGTCTGCCGTCCCCTCTGCCCAGGCCCTGGTGCGTCGGTGCCATAAGATTTGGAAAGGTGCAAGACAGATGCTGCTGAGGAGTTCCGCCAGCAGCAAAAGGGCCTCTGACCGTCGGCGGATTCCGGCACCGGCGTACAGGCCTGGGCAGAAGGTATGGTTATCTACCAGAGACCTCCCTTTGAGAGTTGAGTCCAATAAATTAGCCCCACGTTTCATTGGTCCATTTCCTATCTCAAAGATAATCAATCCTGTAGCCGTAAGACTCCAACTTCCTCGCTCCTTGAGAGTTCACCCTACTTTTCACGTGGGTAGAATAAAGCCTTGTAAGGAAAGCCCTCTGGTCCCTGCCTCCAAACCCCCGCCACCCCCCCGGGTAATTGATGGTGGTCCTGTGTACACTGTCAAAAGACTGTTGGCCATGAGACGGCGGGGGCGGGGGAAACAATATCTAGTTGATTGGGAGGGGTATGGACCAGAGGAGCGCTCTTGGGTGCCCACCAGAGACATTATGGACCCAAACCTGATTAGAGAATTCCACCTTGCTCATCCTGACCAGCCTGGGACGTCAGGTGCCGTCCCTAGAGGGGGGGTAATGTCAGGAACCCCAGGTCTTAGTTTATTTATGTTACGTGTTGCATGCTTTTATTTTGGTGCACTTCCTGTTTTATTTTGGCATGTTTAACCTCTCCTCTCGTTACAGTTCACTTCACTCCCTACCCTGCATGCTTCCCGCCTGCACATTCGAGCACCTCCCTCTGACCCAGTTTCTGCACCACTCACCTGAGTCTCAGCGTCTTCCCCCGCCCTGATCATGTCCACCTGTGTATAGTTAATCACTCCCTCACTAGTATATAATGCGTCCTCCCCATTCCTTCCGTGCCAGATCGTCTTGTGTCCTCATGCCAAGAGTTCCAGCATTTTTCCCTCGTGAGTCATTGATCATTCGTGTACCGAACCTCTGCCTGTTTCTTGACATTGCCCTCAGCCTAGCGTTTTGGATTTGTTTGATTGATTGCCTGATTACTGTGTACCGAACCTTGGATTGCATTAAAGACGCAGATTTTTGCCTTAGACCTGGTGTTACTGTGTTTGCTTTGGAGTCCTCCTCCATTACCTGTGTACAGATCCTTAACAGTGTCCCTCAGATTAGACACATAATCATCCACTGAAGCAAATGACTCTTGATTGCCAACATTTAACATGATGTCAACAGGTAAGACAATTTCTCTCCCAAACAGAACCTGATATGGCGTGAAGCAGGTGCTAGCATGGATACTACTGCGGTAAGCCAACATCACATCAGGCAAGAGTGTGTCCCAGTTCAGCTGATTATCCTCCACAAAGAGGGTCAACATTGACAAAAGGGTACGATTGAAACGCTCAATTAACCCATCCGACTGAGGATGGTAAGGGGATGTGTGGGTTTTATGAATCTCCAAAAGCCTGCACAATTCTTTAAACAGTGTAGACTCAAAATTGCGACCCTGATCAGAGTGTATGCTGCGCGGTGCCCCAAAACGACAAACCCATTCTTCTGTTAAAATTTTGGCGATGCTGCATGCCTCTTGGTTGGGGAGTGGAAAAGCCTCCGTCCACTTAGAAAAATAATCACCAACAACCAATATATATTTGTTTTTATTGGGAGTCTCAGGGAGTGGGCCGAGAATATCAAGTGCCACTCGTTCAAAAGGCCTTGAAGTAGCTGACGGCTGCAAAGGGGCACATGGCTGTTTTCCCAAAGTCTTACGGGAAGCACAATCCACACATCCCCTGACCCAGGCCTTGACATCTTCAAACCACCCTGGCCAATAGAAACGGTCCTTAACCTTTGCCTGGAGTTTCTGCACCCCCAAATATCCTCCAGTAGAAATGCTGTGCAGCTGTTCTAAGACCTTAGACACCATTGAACAGGGCAACACTACCTGTACTTTGGTTGCAGCGTCTAAATAGGCAGTAGGAATTCTCACTAATCTTGATCCCTGCATTTGAAGCTGCTCCCATACAGGGGCATATCTTTGCAGTTCAGGGTCTTTTGGCATCAGACCATCAGCCTGTTTCTTACAGTCAATTATTTGTCGCAACTCTCTGTCATCCATCTGCGCCTGAGTCAATTCATCTGCCTCATCTTCTTGGCTATTTATTCTATAGGAGGCAACCTCTTGCACTACACACACTTTTTGGGTGACTGTATCCACGGTTTCCTGCAAGGGAATCTGATTGACTTGCAAACTTTTCTCTTGAAAAGCTGGCAGCCTGGAGAGCGCATCGGCATTACTGTGTAGCTTGCCTGGACGATGAACGATCTTATACTGAAAATTGGCTAGTTGTTCTACCCAGCAAGCCAACTGTCCTTCCAAGCCCTGAAAATTATGCAGCCACCGCAGGGAATTATGATCTGTTCGCAGAATAAACTCTCTCCCTAACAAGTAGTGTTTGAAATGCTTTGTGAAGGTCACCATGCTCAGTAGTTCTTTTTTGGTAGTGGCATATTTCCGCTCTTGTTTTGTGAGGGCCCTGCTAGCATATGCAACGACTCTTTCCAGTCCCCCCTCCTCCTGAGATAACACTGCACCGATCCCTACATCACTTGCATCTGTATCCAAGGTGAATGGTTTACTGGGGTCAGGATATGCCAGCACTGGAGCTGTGATAAGACTAGCTTTAAGCTGCTCGAAAGAATGCTGAAAGTCCTCACTCCATCGGAAACGTCTCCCTTTCTCTACTAGTTGATGCAAGGGGCGGGCAATGTCTGCGAAACCCTTTACAAAGCGCCTGTAGTATGATGCTAACCCGAGAAAGCTCTGAACCTCTGTATGATTTTTTGGAACAGGCCATTCCCTGACCGCCTCAACCTTGGTGGGGTTTGGCATCACACCATCTGCAGAGATGACATGCCCGAGATAATGGACTTGTGTGGAAAACAAGTTGCATTTGGATGGTTTGACCTTAAGGTTGGCCTGCTGGAGTTTTTGAAGGACACCATCCAGGCGCAACAAGTGCTCCTGAAAAGTCCGGCCAAACACAATTATGTCATCCAAATAAACTAAACAGGTAGTCCACTGCAAATCTGCTAGAATCAAATCCATCAGCCTTTGGAATGTACTGGGTGCGTTACAAAGGCCAAAGCTCAGGACATTAAACTCAAATAGCCCTTGCCGTGTAATAAAAGCTGTTTTGTGACGATCTTTTGGGTCCACTTCAACCTGCCAATAGCCACTTGCCAGGTCTAAAGTGGAAAACCAGCAAGCATGGCTAAGGCTATCGAGGGCATCATCAATCCTAGGGAGGGGGTATGCATCCTTTCTCGTAACATCATAGAGTTTCCGATAATCAACGCAAAACCGCAACCCGCCCTGTTTCTTTTTTACAAGCACCACAGGTGCTGCCCAGGGACTACAGGAAGGACTAACTATACCACTGGCCAGCATTTGCTTTAAATTGTCACTCACTTCCTGCTGTAAATGGAGGGGTACCCTACGTGGGTGCATCTTAATGGGCCTAGCATCCCCTGTGTCAATCTCATGCATAGTCAAGTGAGTTCTGCCTAAATCAGTCTCCCCCCGACTAAACACTGAGATATTGTGATGCAGAAGCTGTCTAATTGCCTTGAGCTGTCAGGGAGCTGGGTAATTAACCAAAGGGAGAGAGGGGAGAGAGAGAGAGAGAGAGAGAGAGAGAGAGAGAGAGAGAGAGAGAGAGAGAGAGAGAGAGACAGAAACCCCACACGCAGAGACACAGATGAATTTAACAAAAGGCGAGTCTTTAATGTAAGACTGAAACAATTAATTAAAATAATACAAAGTAATAATTTGAACTAGAAAGAAATAACTAAGCATGAAGAAACTAATAAGAACTAACAAGAAACTAATACACCAAAACTAGACTAAACACAAGACTAAAATACACAGAGAGACAGGGAGGATACACCAGTGCACAAACACAGACAATTGAAACTCATGACACCCAAGTGTGCAAACCTACCAGGAGGGAAAAGAAACAGGCAACACGGAGAAGCACGAGTAGCAGTTAGATACAGAGCACAGGGGGATCTCAAGCACGTGAACAAATGCACCGACAAGAACAAAGGGGAAAGGGGTGGCTTAAATACAAGAGGGAAAGACAACCAGGTGAAACTAATCAGAGGAGGAGCAAACAATCAGGGAAAGTAGGTCAGGGGGTGTGAACCAGGAAAACGGAGGGAAAACACACAAGGGCAGGAAGTAAAACTAGAAATGATATGGAGACGCAAGACTTTCAAAATAAAACAGGAAAATAACCAAAGACAAAACACCCAGACCAGGACAGGGAGTGAAACACAAATAATACACTAGAACAAGAACTCAGTATAACAAAACAGAACCAAATAATAAACTAATCAAAAAACTAACTAACATAAAAGTTCATAACCGTCACAGAACCCCCCCTTTAAGGGACGGATACCAGACGTCCCCAAAAGGTCGATCAAGTTCATAAGGGTGGGTGGAGGGGGTCCGGAGGAGGGTCCCAGGGGCAAGCGTCCAAGGGAGGAGAGGCGAGGAAACTCAGGGGGGCGGCCAGGGGGCAGAGCAGAGACTGAATGGGGAGGCTCGGGCGGATGGCCCGGGGGCAAAGCAGAGTCTGACTGGGGAGGATCAGGCGGACGGCCCGGGGGCAAAGCAGAGTCTGACTGGGGAGGTTCAGGCGGACGGCCCGGGGGCAGAGCGGAGACTGACTGGGGAGGCTCGGGCGGACGGCCCGGGGGCAGAGCGGAGACTGACTGGGGAGGCGCGGGCGGACGGCCCGGGGGCAGAGCGGAGACTGACTGGGGAGGCTCGGGCGGACGGCCCGGGGGCAGCAGTGGAACAGCGGGGACCGGGACTACGGGGACAGGGACCTGGGACTGCTGCGAGACGCTAGGGACCGGGACTACGGGGACTGGGACCTGGGGCTGCTGCAGGGCGCTAGGGACCGGGACTACGGGGACTGTGACCTGGGGCTTCTGCGGAGAGACTGAGACTGCGGGGACAGGGACAAGAAGCGACTGCGGAGGCGACCCAGCCGGAGCATGAGGCGGCGACTGCGGAGGCGACCCAGGCGGAGCATGAGGCGGCGACTGCGGTGGCGACCCAGCCGGAGCAGGAGTCGGCGACTGCGGTGGCGACCCAGCCGGAGCAGGAGGCGGCGACTGCGGTGGCGACCCAGCCGGAGCAGGAGGCGGCGACTGCGGTGGCGACCCAGCCGGAGCAGGAGTCGGCGACTGCGGTGGCGACCCAGCCGGAGCAGGAGGCGGCGACTGCGGTGGCGACCCAGCCGGAGCAGGAGGCGGCGACTGCGGTGGCGACCCAGCCGGAGCAGGAGGCGGCGACTGCGGTGGCGACCCAGCCGGAGCAGGAACAGGAGGCGGCGGCTGCGGTGGCGAAGACCCAGCTGGAGCAGGAACAGGAGGCGGCGGCTGCGGTGGCGAAGACCCAGCCGGAGCAGGAACAGGAGCCGGCTGCGGTGGCGAAGACCCAGCCGTGACAGGAACAGGAGGCGGCGACTGCGGAGGCGAAGACCCAGCTGTGACAGGAACAGGAGGCGGCGAGTGCGGTGGCGAAGACCCAGCCGTGACAGGAACAGGAGGCGGCGAGTGCGGTGGCGAAGACCCAGCCGTGACAGGAACAGGAGGCGGCGACTGCGGTGGCGAAGACCCAGCCGTGACAGGAACAGGAGGCGGCGACTGCGGTGGCGAAGACCCAGCCGTGACAGGAACAGGAGGCGTCGACTGCGGTGGCGAAGACCCAGCCGTGACAGGAACAGGAGGCGGCGACTGCGGTGGCGAAGACCCAGCCGTGACAGGAACAGGAGGCGGCGACTGCGGTGGCGAAGACCCAGCCGGAGCAGGAACAGGAGGCGGCGGCTGCGGTGGCGAAGACCCAGCTGGAGCAGGAACAGGAGGCGGCGGCTGCGGTGGCGAAGACCCAGCCGGAGCAGGAACAGGAGCCGGCTGCGGTGGCGAAGACCCAGCCGTGACAGGAACAGGAGGCGGCGACTGCGGTGGCGAAGACCCAGCCGTGACAGGAACAGCAGGCGTCGGCTGCGGTGGCGAAGACCCAGCCGTGACAGGAGCAGCAGGCGTCGGCTGCGGTGGCGGAGACACAGCCGGAACGGGAACAGCAGGCGGCGGCTGCGGTGGCGAAGAGCCAGCCGGAACAGGAACAGCAGGCGTCGGCTGCGGTGGCGGAGACCCAGCCGGAACAGGAACAGCAGGCGTTGGCTGCGGTGGCGGAGACCCAGCCGGGACAGGAACAGGACCAGGAAGCGTCGACTGCGGTGGCGGAGACCCAGCCGGGACAGGAACAGGACCAGGAAGCGTCGACTGCGGTGGCGGAGACCCAGTCGGGACAGGAACAGGACCAGTAAGCGTCGGCTGCGGTGGCGGAGACCCAGCCGGGACAGGAACAGGACCAGGAAGCGTCGGCTGCGGTGGCGGAGACCCAGCCGGGACAGGAACAGGACCAGGAAGCGTCGGCTGCGGTGATGGAGACCCAGCCGGAACAGGAGACGTCGGACACTGCGGTGGCGGAGACCCAGCCGGGACAGGAGGCGTCGGAGACTGCGGTGGTGGCCAAGCCAGGACAGGAGACATCGGAGACTGTGGTGGCTGCCAAGCCAGGACAGGAGACGTCGGAGACTGCGGTGGCGGCCAAGCCAGGACAGGAAACATCACAGGCTGCGGTGACGGAGACCCAGCCGGAACAGGAAACGTCAGAGGCTGCGGCGGCAGCCCAGCCGGAACAGGAGACGTCGGAGGCTGCGGCGGCTGCCCAGCCGGAACAGGAGACGCCGGAGACTGCGGCGGCTGCCCAGCCGGAACAGGAGACGTCAGAGGCTGCAGTGACGGAGACCCAGCCGGAACAGGAACAGCAGGCGTCGGCTGCGGTGGCGGAGACCCAGCCGGGACAGGAACAGGACCAGGAAGCGTCGACTGCGGTGGCGGAGACCCAGCCGGGACAGGAACAGGACCAGGAAGCGTTGACTGCGGTGGCGGAGACCCAGCCGGGACAGGAACAGGACCAGGAAGCGTCGACTGCGGTGGCGGAGACCCAGTCGGGACAGGAACAGGACCAGTAAGCGTCGGCTGCGGTGGCGGAGACCCAGCCGGGACAGGAACAGGACCAGGAAGCGTCGGCTGCGGTGGCGGAGACCCAGCCGGGACAGGAACAGGACCAGGAAGCGTCGGCTGCGGTGATGGAGACCCAGCCGGAACAGGAGTCGTCGGACACTGCGGTGGCGGAGACCCAGCCGGGACAGGAGGCGTCGGAGACTGCGGTGGTGGCCAAGCCAGGACAGGAGACATCGGAGACTGTGGTGGCTGCCAAGCCAGGACAGGAGACGTCGGAGACTGCGGTGGCGGCCAAGCCAGGACAGGAAACATCACAGGCTGCGGTGACGGAGACCCAGCCGGAACAGGAAACGTCAGAGGCTGCGGCGGCAGCCCAGCCGGAACAGGAGACGTCGGAGGCTGCGGCGGCTGCCCAGCCGGAACAGGAGACGCCAGAGACTGCGGCGGCTGCCCAGCCGGAACAGGAGACGTCAGAGGCTGCAGTGACGGAGACCCAGCCGGAACAGGAGACGTCAGAGGCTGCAGTGACGGAGACCCAGCCGGAACAGGAGACGTCAGAGGCTGCGGCATCAACCCAACCAGAACTGGAGGCACTGGAACATGTGGTGGTTGCGGCGTCGACCCAGGGCGACGTGGGGCTGGGGTTGGCCGGACCTCAGGCAGGACACGTGTGGCTGGCGTCGGCCGGACCTCAGGCCGAACACGTGGGGCTGGAGTTGGCCGGACCTCAGGCGGAACACTTGGGGCCGGAGTCGGCTGGACCTCCGGTGAGACATGGGTGCGCTGCTTCTGGGCCCCACGCTTCTTTCTAGGAGCTCCAGCTCCTAGATAATGTGGGGCAATAGCCAGGCGGGAGCCCTCAAAAGGGGACCGAGGCTCCACAAAACGGATGCCAAAGAGGGCATAATGTCTCTCTGCTGGGGTTTTTACTGGTCGGTGCATTCTGTCAGGGAGCTGGGTAATTAACCAAAGGGAGAGAGGGGGAGAGAGAGAGAGAGAGGAGAGAGAGAGAGAGAGAGAGAGAGAGAGAGAGAGAGAGAGAGAAACCCCACACGCAGAGACACAGACGAATTTAACAAAAGGCGAGTCTTTAATGTAAGACTGAAACAATTAATTAAAATAATACAAAGTAATAATTTGAACTAGAAAGAAATAACTAAGCATGAAGAAACTAATAAGAACTAACAAGAAACTAATACACCAAAACTAGACTAAACACAAGACTAAAATACACAGAGACAGGGAGGATACACCAGTGCACAAACACAGACAATTGAAACTCATGACACCCAAGTGTGCAAACCTACCAGGAGGGAAAAGAAACAGGCAACACGGAGAAGCACGAGTAGCAGTTAGATACAGAGCACAGGGGGATCTCAAGCACGTGAACAAATGCACCGACAAGAACAAAGGGGAAAGGGGTGGCTTAAATACAAGAGGGAAAGACAACCAGGTGAAACTAATCAGAGGAGGAGCAAACAATCAGGGAAAGTAGGTCAGGGGGTGTGAACCAGGAAAACGGAGGGAAAACACACAAGGGCAGGAAGTAAAACTAGAAATGATATGGAGACGCAAGACTTTCAAAATAAAACAGGAAAATAACCAAAGACAAAACACCCAGACCAGGACAGGGAGTGAAACACAAATAATACACTAGAACAAGAACTCAGTATAACAAAACAGAACCAAATAATAAACTAATCAAAAAACTAACTAACATAAAAGTTCATAACCGTCACATGAGCTCTCCTGGGGAAAAACCCCTTTCCTCCAATCCAAACTGACCCATGAGCGTGTCGACTGTCCAAGACTGCAATTCATCCCTCTCCAGACTGTCCCCACACTGCTCTACTTTATCCCCTACCTCAATATCAGTAAACAGTGTACCCACACTCATGCCACTCTTTAATGTTAGCGCGTCGTTGGTCACGTTGATAACACGAACTGGCAGCAAGCCCCGCTCAACTTTACAAACCACTCGCGCTACCAATATGTCGCAGTGTTTAGAGAGGGAGGTGGAGGGCTCCAGCATCCCTTCTGCATAATCCCCCCACCCACTCTGGACCTGACCCCATATAATGGCCTCGCTGCGTGGGGGAACTACTGTATCTGACTGGACCACAACTGCCTGAGGTTTCAACGATGGGTTAAGATCAACCAGGGGAAAAAGCTTGCCCATAATTCGGCAAGTCTTCTTCCCAAAACCAAAGTAGGATTTCTTCAGAGGGAATATCAGAGACTAGAAACTCAGCAACAAGCGCAAGGGAGTCAAACTGACATGCTGTTTGCCAGCATCCAACAATATTCATCCCCCCACCATTAGCTGCAGTGGCTTCGCCTACATAATTTCCCAAATCAGTTTGCCCTTTAGTAGCAGAGAGCCAAATTTGTTTAGGGATGACTGAGCATGAGGCTCCAGTATCTACAAGTACATAACAGTCAAACCCACCTATTTTAGCTTTAAGATAGCCAGAGCCACTCTTTAATTTATCAGGAGCCACAGTAGACGAAGAAGGGGGGGGGCGGACATTTGGCCCTCTGTGCACGCCCCCTCTAGTTTTTCTGTACATAGGGACAGTCACGTCGTATGTGGCGATTACATCCACACTCCCAGTATCCACCTTTAGAGTCAGCATCCCGTCTAGGTACAGAGATGTGTGCTTTGACTGAGCGAGGGGAGGGGCCAACATTCTGCAGTGCTAGGTCAGATTTAGTTGGACCTGCTAGTGCCTGAACAGATGTTTGTAGAGTTTTAACTTCCTGCCTCAAACCTTCTAAAACCTTGAGCAGCGCATCAACTCGCTCATCACTGCACCCTTGCATCTGGGGCGGAGCAACCATGCTCTAGGCCTCTAATGAGCTCAAGTTCT
This sequence comes from Pterois miles, assembly GCA_947000775.1. Lineage (NCBI taxonomy): Eukaryota > Metazoa > Chordata > Actinopteri > Perciformes > Scorpaenidae > Pterois > Pterois miles. The sequence continues at coordinate 111,926 of CAMQGK010000328.1, forward strand.
GCCGCAAGGTTAATGGCATCTTCTAGTGTAGCAGGTTTAGCACAGGTTGACACGTAAATCCCCACCTCCCACATGTGCAATAAAATGATCTTTAGCCAGAAGATCCTGTGTGTTAACATCTGCAGAGGGATATGCTTTTCCAACTAACCGTCGCAGGGAAATGCCAAATTCTCTTACAGTTTCGTTATGTAGTCTGCGTCGAGATGAAAAATTAACCCTGTTCCAATCAGCACTGTCACATGGATGTAAACATCTACCCATTGCTTCTTTCAATAAGATATAATTAGTTTTAGCCATTTCTGACAGCCCACTATATACCTCCCGGGCCCTGCCGGACAGAAGAAGCCCCATAAACTTCAACCTCAGAGTTCATCCCAGTTGTTAACGTCAGCAGCCATTTCAAATTGCTCAGCCCAATCAGCCCACTCTCGTCCTGTAACGTTACCAGTAAAAGTCTCAGGCATAAAATTGGGCGAGGAGTTACAGCCTGACCATTACTGCTTGGAGATGATGGAATATTTGAATAACTTGTGCCTGCCTCTGTGGGCCGAAGTGGATTATTTTCAGGTTCTGACATTTTATTATTATTATTTTATATTTTATCCCACCGCTGCCACCAGTGTAATGAATATAGGGTTGTCTCAATGAGGCAGGAAAACACTGCCAAGTCAGAACCTTCAAATAATCACAGACTTCAGATGTGTACAGTACCAGAAGACTTTATTAAACCCAAATGCATTAAAACATGGGGTGGAGAAAAGCACTGAGTGACATGCGCACCCACTGAGGTCAGAAGCTCCCACTACAAAGTGAATACACGGCACAATCTTAGGGCAAGACTCCTAGAATAAAGGCACACTACACGGCACACTGTCACCCTCTCCTGGAGGCACTGCAATACAACACCTGTTGCCCACACAGCAAAACACAGCACACCCACTGCAACCCACTCGTCACCTATGGTGTGAGCTCCCTACTATGGGACGTCACCTGTCTCCCCAGCTGTTCTCCCTCCCCACACTATATAAAAACATACACTATATTACAATACAATACAATATTTAAAGGTATACTTAGCTCGCCCGGCCGGCGAGACCCTCCCCCGGGGTCTGAGCTCGAGGCGCCGTCCAGCTCCCTGGGGAGCGGCTTTGCTGGGCGGCGCAACAGGACACAGCTGGCGTGACGCAGAGTGGATGTCTCAGCGTGGGGAGCGGTGGCAGCTACTGCACTCTCTACAACCCAGCCCTATCTAACTACAGGAGGCAGCAGACCTCCCCTCCTCACACTGGAACCTCTAACCCCCTGATCTGTCTGTCTTCATCGCCGGCAGCGCTAACCCGCTGCGAACGACACCCTCCCTCCAAGAGAGTGCCGTGCCGCCGTCACAGATGCTCCAACCACGAGTCCTCTGTTCCAACTGACTTTTGTCCTCCTCAAACCAGCGTCTCTCACGCCCACAAATCAGGCACACCGGCAGTCAATTAAAATAATCAGTACACCCGCTACACCTCTCCCTAGTCCATCAGTCCATTCACTACAATAATAATGAAGTCGTGACTGGATGTGAATATTGATTTATAGCCGTTTAATTATCTACATGCAGCAGCAGAACTGTGTGTTAAACTAACGTCTCCGACATTCTACTCAATACAGGAGTATATTTATTTAATCTAATTAGAAGATATGTAAAAAAGTAAAACTCATATAGGTATTGTAATGTAGACAGATGTGATGTGTTCCAGTCCTGGTTCCGGTCCGGACTGACTGATTCTGGATCAGTGACCCTCTCCATCTCCTCCATCCAGCCCCGCCCCGCTCGCTCCCAGCCGGACGGGAGGCTCGACAGCCGGCGTCACAGCGACCTGCCGCCCCGGAGAGGAGACGATGGCGGCGGCTGCGGATCGAGGAGGATTCCCGGACCTCTCTGCCGGGTCCGGTGCTGCCGCAGAGCCCGACGTCCGCGTCCCGGTTGGTGGGTTGAAATACGGTCTCTAGTTAACATGCGTTGAAGAGATTTTGTTTTGTTCTGTGACATAAAATATGTCAGTAAATATCCCACTGGTGACTTTAAGCTTTTATGTGTCTTTATTAAAGGTTGTTGCTAACAAGTGGCTAAATGAGACTATATAATGCCATCACGTTGACTTGTCCTCCTTCACAGACTCAGCCTAACTTCCTGTTTGGCCTACAAGAATACGTCGTCGCTGCAGCACTCTATTTGGCCATGTCCTCTGTTAATGGATGTATTTATGTCGCTGTTACGCAACATGTCGCCACACAAAAGAGATCGCGGCGCACACTCTGACATAAAGCGTCATTTGGGTGTCTATAGAAGCCCAAAACACATAGAAAAAGCTTATAAAAGTACTTGTGTACGCGTGGACAAGGCTGCAGACAAAATCCGTTAACACACTGAGAATCGAGTGCAGAAACAAAGTGGGCTCTGGAAACCTAACAGGTGACAGGTTTAATGGATAACCTGTAAATGAGTGACGTGTCTGCTGCGTGTTGTTCAGGCTCCAGTCTACCTGCGGGAATATGCCAGAGTGCACTTCACTGGGATCAAGACTCTGCAGACCAAGGTTAGTGGAGGGAGTTCACATAGACACACCACTAGATCTGTACAGTAGCAGTTCGTCTTCACTTCCCCTCCTGTTAAAATGCCATTTCAATCATTAACTCCCTTCCTTCTCTCTACACATCCAATCAAATGCAGCAGAAAACATTGTAAAGATATTATACAGTACATGTCAAGTGTGATAAAATTAAATGGAGAAACCACAGATTTTTGAAAAGGAGAGTGAAATGTTTAGCAAGAGAGTTGTGCTGGTATAAAAACTTTTTGGTATTACCAAGTACCCGTGTACCAAGTCTTACCACTAGGTGGTGCTCCACCAAAACTCGGAGGAGCCGCGTGGTCCACCTTAAAGGCCAGCCCACCTTAAGTGAGCCTTGGTTGTTCTTGTTGCTAACTTGGGGGCTAACCCATGCTTGTAATACACTCCTGATCAAAATCTTAAGACCAGTTAAAAAATTGCAAGAATTTACGTTTTGCACTGTTGCAAGAGACTAAATGTTTTGAGCAGGCAATTTATTGAAAAGAACAATTTAACTGAAATAGGCTGTTCATCAGCTGATCAAAAGTTTAAGACCATAGCTCAAAAAAAACCCTAAAACAGAAATTAAAGTCTCAAAAACAGACTCAGTAATGAGTAGCTCCACCATAATTGTTGATCACTTCAAAAATTCGTGTAGGCATGCTTGATGCGAGTGTTTCCAAAAGGCTTGTAGGAATGTTGCTCCAAGTGGTGAAGATGGCTTCACGAAGGGCATCCACTGTCTGGAACTGATGTCCATTTTTGTAAACTTCCCTTGCCATCCATCCCCAAATGTTCTCAATTGGATTTAGATCAGGGGAACATGCAGGATGATCCAAAAGAGTGATGTTATTCTCCTGAAAAAACTCCTTTGTCAGACGGGCATTGTGAATCGCAGCATCGTCCTGCTGAAAAACCCAGTCATCAGCACACAGACGAGGGCCCTCAGTCATGAGGGATGCCCGCTGCAACATCTCCACGTAGCCAGCTGCTGTTTGACGCCCTGCACAACCTGGAGCTCCATTGTTCCATTGAAGGAAAAAGCACCCAGATCATGATGGCGCCCCCTCCGCTATGTCGTGTTGAAAAAATCTCAGGTGGCATCTCCTTGTCATGCCAGTAGCGTGGGAAGCCATCAGGACCATCAAGGTTACATTTTTTCTCATCAGAGAATAAAACTTTCTTCCAACTTTGAACGTCCCGTGTTTGGTGCTCCCTCGCAAAGGCCAAACGGGCAATTTTGTGGCGTTGAAGGAGACGTGGCCTTTGAAGAGGTTTTTTGTTTTTGAAGCCGTTCCTTTGCAGATGCCGTCTGATGGTTATTGGGCTGCAGTCAGCACCAGTAATGGCCTTAATTTGGGATGAGGATCGTCCCGTGTCTTGACGGACAGCCGTTCGGATCCTCCGGCTCGGTGCCGGTGAGATTTTTTTGGGTCTACCACTTGATTTTTTGTTCCATAAACCTCAGGATGTTTTAAGAAATGCAAAATGACTGTCTTACTGCGTCCAACCTCAGAAGCGATGGCACGCTGTGAGAGGCCTTGTCTATGCAGCTCAACAATCCTGCCACGTTCCAAGGCAGTGAGTTTTTTTTTTCTTTTCCCATCAAGAGGTCTTGACAGTGTGATTACTTGACAGAAAATGACATGGAATCCAAATTTTTGCACAGATTTGGGCTTTTAAAGGATGTGGTCTTAAACTTTTGATCAGCTGATGAACAGCCTATTTCAGTTAAATTGTTCTTTTCAATAAATCGCCTGCTCAAAACATTTGGTCTCTTGTTCCCATTTCTTCTTTTTGCATTTTGAAACTCTACTTAGAACCTTCTTAAGATACAAAAGTGCAAAACGTAAATTCTTGCAATTTTTTAACTGGTCTTAAGATTTTGATCAGGAGTGTACACTGGCAGCAAGGCTCACTGAAAGAGGCTGGGACATGGGGGGACACGGGTCTTGGGGTACGGGGTATAAGGCAGACATATATACATAGACGGTGCATTGAATGCTTCAGCTGGTTTGCCATATTGGACCTTGAGAAATGTAGACGTTATTGTGCTTTTTATCCAGCTCCCCCGTTCACAAGTATAGGGTTACAGGACTATCTGGTCAGGTCCAATATGACGCCCATGTTCACATATGATCCAGGAGTTAATGCAGCGTCTGTGTATATATGTCTTGGTACAACACATGCAGTGTAACTGGAGCTGCAGTTGTGCATGACGATTGGACCCCAAAGATATGAGGCGGTGATGACGTGTCACCAGTAGGCCTTGACTGGCAGGCGGGAACCCGTCTGGTGTCACCACCCCAAAAACACATCAACTTTCTAGCAAACAAACACGATGTACGCCTCTTCTTCCTCGACTGGTAGACCCCAACAAATGTCACCTGCGCTGAGCTGGAGGATCCGACGGGCTGTCCTTGAAGACACAGTACGATCCTCGACCCAAATTAAGGCCTTTACTGTTTCTGACTGCAGCCCAATAACCATAAAACGACATCTGCAAGAGAAGAGCTTAAAGAACAGAAAACGTCTTTGAAGGTCGCGTCTCCTCCCACGACACAAACGGTCCTGATGGCTTCCAGCGTTACTGGTGTGACCAGCAGATCCACTGGAGATGTTTTCAGTGGAGGAGGCTCCATCATGATCTGGCTGTTTATGACTTTATTTTTTGTCTCTTGCTCCTGTTTCTTGTTTTTTTTTTCATTTTGAAGCTCTACTTAAAAACTGGATACGATCCTCCAGTGCAAAATGTGAATTCTTGTCATTTTTCCCCCAGTCATAAGATTTTGTTCAGGACTCTATATTCAAGTAATATTGTAATCAAAGCCAGATGTGGTGTATCGTATTTATCATAAGCTATTGCCTCCATTTAAAACACACAGCCAGTGTGACTTCCCGTCTCCTCACTCAGGATGATCTGGAGCTGCTGACGGCGAGCAGCTCTCCCGCTCAGCGGACAGTGTTGTCCCTGAAGAGGACCACCGTTCTGGGTCCCAGCTCCCAGGAGCAGTGCCAGTCTCCGGCTCAGCAATACACAGAAGAGGCTCTGAAGGAGCTCTTCAGGCACGTCAACCACAACATGCCCGACTCCGCCAAGAAGAAGAAACTCGTCCGACAGGTTCGCCTCAGGGCCTCTTTACTGTCCTAGAGCTGTGGCTGAACTGAAAACATACACGTAGAAACCTCCTGAATACAAGTCACTTTATTTTAGAGTTTGTGTGTTAAATGTCTTTAAATATAAAAGTAAGTGGCGCTCTCTTTCTCCTGTGTGCAGTTAGTCAAGCAAACAGCCTCAGGGACGCCAACTACTGAGCACCACCACGTGCCCCCAGCTCCCAGCAAGAAACATCCACGTTCCCGCTCCTTTGGTGGCCTTATCAAGGTACTCCACAACCCTGGAGAGTAGGGCTGCACAGTTAATCAAATTACCACGATTAAATCAACATGATTGACTGGGGTATTGATGTTTAAAATGCTCCGCTCAGAGAAAACTCTGCTGCATAAATGAAGCGCTGCCTAAACTAACAACTGGAAGTTCTTCAGTGTGATGAAGACATAAAGCTGCAATTTGTCACAACTGCAAGTCTAAACTAAACCGTGGAGGAACAACCTTCACACATTTGGATCAACTAACTTAGTCAGACACTTTATTACTGTTATATTGTTTTTTATTCCCATGATGCTGCTCAGAGAAATCAATGTGACAGCACAGAGCTAAAGAGCTCCGTTAACAGAGTTAACATAGATTAAGAAAGTGACAACATTTTTATTCATATTGCAAATGTTAATGGTTTCTATGCTCATTCATATCTCCACTGACAGGCAGTAGTTTAGCGTGTTGCTGCTGCCACCTTGTGGTTTCCCGACGCACCCTCTCAGTATGGGCTTACATGAGCAAGTTGCAGTGTTTTCTCAAAAATAATGTCTTTGTTTTAAAAATGGCTGTTATTCACCTTTAAATACATTATCTTCATGTCACAACTCACTGCTCTCTCTCCTCTTGCCCATATGCCATTTTTCCTTTAGCGCCATGCACGATGGTATGTAGTGCCTATTTAGTGACCGTTGTTTTACACTATTTTCACAATGCATTGTTGGATACTTTAAATCCACCATATAGGGTATAATAATAATCACTAGACTGTACATTCGGACAGCACTACAAAATGGCAAACTCACTATATAGACAAATCTGGGGAAATACTGGAAGTAACCAAGTCGCCATTACTGTGATGGCATCCATCAAATGTTTGAAAGAGCCGTCCTAAGAAGTGTACACTTTTCTACTTTTACCTGTACTTTCTATTTAACCTTCCTTTTGACACCCATGCCAAGGAGTTTGGGAAGAACCTGAGAAGTTCACAGCAGCCTAATGTTAGCCTGACATGGTGAATTAAGCAACATTAGCTAAGTTAACACTGCTTAACTAGCGTAGCTAACATTAGCCTGCCATGGTGAATTAAGCAACATTAGCTAAGTTAACACTGCTTAACTAGCGTAGCTAACATTAGCCTGACATGGTGAATTAAGCAACATTAGCTAAGTTAACACTGCTTAACTAGCGTAGCTAACATTAGCCAGGCACGGTGAATTAAGCAACATTAGCTAAGTTAACACTGCTTAACTAGCGTAGCTAACATTAGCCAGGCACGGTGAATTAAGCAACATTAGCTAAGTTAACACTGCTTAACTAGCGTAGCTAACATTAGCCTGACATGGTGGATTAAGCAACATTAGCTAAGTTAACACTGCTTAACTAGCGTAGCTAACATTAGCCTGACATGGTGGATTAAGCAACATTAGCTAAGTTAACACTGCTTAACTAGCGTAGCTAACATTAGCCTGACATGGTGAACCCAGTAACATTAGTTAAGTTAACACGAGCTAGCGTGGCTAACATTAGCCTGACATGGTGAACCCAGTTACATTAGTTAAGTTAACACTAGCTAGCGTAGCTAACACTAGCTAGCGTAGCTAACAGTAGCCAGACATGGTGAACCCAGTTACATTAGGCGGGGAGGTGAGCGTCAGGCGGGGAGGTGAGCGTCGGAGGAGCGTGAGAGGAGCGTCAGAGAGCGTCGAGAGGAGCGTCAGAGCGTCAGCTGAGAGGGTGGCAAACTGTCATGGCGGTACCCTGCACTGGACACAACTTCGAGTAGACAAACATTAATCATTTCTCAATCTACACCCGCGAAACGCAAACCTGGATTCACTAGAACAATACATCGACGATTGTTTTGATAGGCTCTGCGTCATGGAAACACCTAGAGGGCACAAACGTTTCAGGAACTCATCCACAGACACGGATGGGCTCAACACAGACGACACACAAGTCGCGACACTGCTCGCTAAGATTAACACCACACTCACCTCATTAGATGCGAGGATTAGCCTGGTAGAAGTTCTCCACCAAGAGTTTCAGGGTCTCCGGGAAAGCCTGGAATTCAGCCAGGGGCAAATACAGTCGCTTCTGAAGTCTAACAAGACGCTAGAAAGCACTGTTAAAACTTTACAAACGCAACTCACCGAGATTAAAAAAGAAAACGCGACAATGAAAGAATCCATCCTCGATATAGAAGCTCGCAGCATGCGTGAAAATTTAATCTTCTCTGGGATTCCAGAAAACACCCAGGAATCCCCAGAGAAGACTATTAAAAACTTCATGCAGGCGCAGCTCAAAATGGCTCCGGACGCCGTTAAGAGGATCTCATTCCACCGCGTTCACCGCATCGGTACCACCAACACTACCGACACACGACCCAGACCGATCATCGCCAAGTTTGTTAACTGTCAGGATAAAGAACTGGTAAAGAGCAGGGGCAAGGAACTCAAAGGAACCCGTCTAGGAATGAACGATCAGTTTCCTAAAATAATACAAGAAAGACGGAAAACATTATTTCCCATACGGAAACGATTCATTCAGGAGGGGAAACGCGCCGTCATCTCAGTAGACAAACTGTATGTAGATGGTCAGCTGTACCGCGACAACAGCGTCATTACCTGGCTGTAAACACCCGACAGCACAGACACACACTCACCTGATGTCTACCGCTGTTCTTTATTTATTAAATATGGTTTATATTTTGCGCTGTCTCTGCTCTCCCCCGACGCCTCCCTGTATGTTCACCCATCTATTCACTTGTCGATCTGATGTGTCACTACCTGTCTGTCTCTCCACCTGTCCACTTATGTGTTTGTCATCCCACTACCTGTCTGTGTGTCCACCTGTCTGTCTGTCCATCCGTCCGCTAATGTGTTCGTCATCTCACCACCTGTTTGTGTGTCCACCTGTCTGTCTGTCCACCCGTCTACCTACCCCCATGTCTGGCATCAGGGCACTTAAAAAATATGATCACTGTGATTACATTTTTTATGCTAATGTCAACTCTTAAATTTGTAACCTGGAATACTCGGGGCATCAATTCACAGGCAAAAAGAACTAAAATCATTAATCACTTAATTAAATTACAAGCAGACATATGTCTATTACAGGAAACTCATTTATCTCCATCTGAAGAACACAAACTGAAACATCCCCAGTATAACCAAATCTACTCAGCAACTTATAATTCCAAAAAAAGAGGGGTTTCAATTTTAGTGAACAAAAAAATACCATTAATCAAGAACTCAACAATCACAGACCCAGAGGGGCGTTACATTATTTTAAATGCCTCACTGTATAATGATAATATCACAATTGCAAATCTCTATGGTCCAAACACTGATGATCCCTCATTTTTCCACAATTTTTTCTGTTTACTCAATAATATCCCCGATTCAATAATAGTAATTGGAGGTGACTTCAACACCGTCCTGGACCATACATTAGACAGATCGCACATATCAAATACATTTAGACTTTGGAATTCATCAGACATTTTAAAACAGTACGTGGATGAATTTGGCCTGGGAGACGTCTGGCGACTCCGAAATCCAGCTTCCAGAGAGTATTCCTACTTCTCACACGTCCACAGTTCATTCTCCCGTATTGACTTCTGTCTCATATCTAACTCCACCATACAGAAGGTTTCAGATACTAAAATATATCCGATTCTGATCAGTGACCACGCTCCGGTCTCCCTTTCTCTAAACTCCAAGCAGACCAGAACCTCGGTCACAAGATGGCGCTTTAATAACTCTCTGCTTAAAGATCCTGATTTTGTTGCCTACTTTAAAACAGAATGGGTGAACTTTATGGAAATGAATAATTCCCCTGAAACATCAGCAACATTATTATGGGAAACAGCTAAAGTAGTTATGAGAGGAAGGATTATATCATATTCGTCATATAAGAAAAAAAAAAGAAATAGAGATTGAAAAAGACTTGGAAGGGAAGCTACAAAAGCTGACTGACTCTTATGCTAGCAACCCTTCTGAACAAACCCATAACAAATTAAGAGAAGTTAAATTTCAACTAGAAAATATTATCAATAAAAAAACACAATTTATGATTGAAAGACTAAGACAAGAAAAATTTGCACATAATAACAAATCTGGAAAATATCTAGCAAATCAACTTAAACGCAATAAAGAAAAATCTATAATTTCAGTGATTAAGGATTCAGCTGGGACACTAATACAAACAGATGAAGATATTAACAATGCTTTTCGAGCATTCTACAGTAAATTATACACCTCAAATCATGAACCAGGTACATCAGATATTGACTCTTTCCTAAACAACCTAAATCTGCCTAAATTATCCCAAGAACAGGCAAATGAATTGGACAAACCACTAACACAGGATGAATATTTTAAAGCACTTATCCAAATGCCAAATAACAAAGCTCCTGGTCCAGATGGATTTAGTTCTGACTTTTTCAAACATTTTTGGAGTACAGTCTCAACATTATTCTTGAGAATGTCCCAAGAAATCAAGAAAAATTCCCAAATCCCACAATACATGAACACTGCCCTCCTCTCACTGTTGCTAAAGCCAGACAAAGATCCAACTCAGTGTTCCAGCTATCGCCCTCTCTCTTATCAATACGGACATTAAAATAATCACTAAAGCTCTATGCAACCGCGTAGAAAAGGTTATCCCGTTAATAATACACCCAGATCAGACCGGATTTATTAAAGGAAGACATTCATCTGACAGTATGCGTCAACTGTTTAATCTGATAAACACAGCTCAGTTAAACAATCTAAACATCTTGATTGCTTCCCTTGATGCAGAAAAAGCCTTTGATAGAGTGAATAGGACATTTCTATTGGCATCATTACATAAATTTGGTTTTGGAGAGTCGTTCATCCACTGGATTAAAACATTATACACATCACCCATGGCAATGGTCACAACTAATGGAATAACATCACAACCATTTGCACTACATAGAGGAACAAGACAAGGATGTCCACTTTCTCCATCTCTGTTTGCCATATTCATAGAACCACTTGCAGCTGCAATTCGCCAAAATGATAACATTCAAGGTATTCGGATAGCTAACACACATCACAAGATTAGTCTCTATGCAGATGATGTATTACTGTATCTCCAGGCCACATCCAACTCATTGCAACAGTGCATTTCTTTAATTAATAATTTTTCCAGGATATCAGACTATTCAATTAACTGGACCAAATCCACAATTCTGCCTCTATGTGAGAGAGAGGGGAGGGCTGCATCCCTAAACGAATCCCCTCCTATATCTTTTGGCAATATAAAATACTTGGGTATCAACATCTCTCCCAAGTTGTCAGAGTTATTCAAATTAAATTATACCCCATTATTGAAAAATATCCAAGATGACCTAAATCGCTGGATGAATCTCCCACTTTCCATTATAGGCAGAATTGCATCAGTAAAAATGATAATACTACCAAAAATTAACTACCTCTTCACAATGATTCCGACCCAACCGACTATCAACTGGTTCCAGGCACTAGACTCTATAACAAACAAATTCTACTGGAAAAATAAAACACCAAGGATTAAATTAGCAACATTACAAAAAAATAAATCTATGGGAGGTCTTGAAGCACCAAATTTTCACTTTTACTTCTTGGCAAGTCAGTTACATTACATTTTCAAATGGATTAATCACTCTGCACAGAATCATTCATGGTCAGAAATAGAACAAGAACACTGTAATCCTATCTCACTATCGGATTTACCGTTCACAAACACGGGTATAAAACGTCACAACTGCTTCAAAAATACTGTCATCTCAACAACGCTCACCGCGTGGTGGAAAATTAATAAAATTTGTAAATCCACATTAACCCCCTGCAAATACACTCCCATTTGGCACAATCCAGATTTCACCCTCAACAACTCATCTCTAAACTTTGTCACCTGGAAAGACAAAGGGATCACACACTTACACCACGTATTCCATAATAACAACCTGATGAGCTTCGACCATCTTGTTCAACTGTACGGCCTTGGGACCGATCAATATCTCAGATATCTCCAGTTTAAATCTGTTCTTAAAACAAAAATCAGCATCACAAATAATAATTTACACCCTGCTGCAATAACAGAAGATTTATTCAAGATTAAAGACCGCAAGAAAATATTCTCCAAATTATACAAACTTTTACTGAACATAGATTCAACAATCTCACTTCCAATAGAAAAATGGGAAAAAGATTTATTGTTCAGTCCCAGTGTTGGATTCTGGGAACAAATCTGTCATAACACCTTCACAATGACTAGAAACTCAAACATACAACTGATACAATTTAAAGTAATCCATAGAACCCACTTCACCCAACACAGAATGCACAAAATGGGATTCGCTGATTCCGATACATGTTCTTCATGCACACTAAACACACCGGATGACTACTTCCACGCCATGTGGCTCTGTCCTCCGGTGCATCAGTTCTGGGAGGGAGTCATCAGCAAAATCTCTAACTTATGGGGTTATAACCTCCCACTGTCCCCCTCTCTGTGTCTACTTGGTGATTTATCAGTAATCAATCCAGAGCCTAACAATACCAGATCTGTACTTATCGCTTTAGCCACCGCTAAAAAGACTATTCTCATGAATTGGAAAACCAGACATAAACTTAACATAACACACTGGCTAAACATTCTGACGGACTACATTGCCATGGAAAAACTTTCAGCTTCTCTCCAAAACCAAATTCAACAGTTTGAAGCAACCTGGACCCCTACTCTTCTCTCAGCCTTAAATCTACCAACCGCTTTGCCTGTTAGCTGATGCCCCCCAATCCATAAATCATTTACTTCTCCACACTGCCAGTCATGATGCCCCCCCCCCCCCCCCCCCCCCCTTGTATCTGTTCTGTGTTCTATGTTGTTCCTTGTCTCTGTTTTGTGTTCTGCTTTTTTTTTTTTTTTCTCCTCTTCTCCCTGTCAGCTCATTGATTACATGCCATTAATTGACTGAGTCTACGCCTGTTTCAATTACTCCCATCACTTTTGCATGTCTTTATTGAGGTGTCCTTTTCTTTTCATTCTTATCCCCAGGGTTGTTGTCTGGCTCTGCTGGGCCCGACTGGCTCTTGCTTCCCTGTATCCCCTGGGATTGGGAGTATCGGTTGTCTCGCCTTTCGGCCCCGGAGCTGCTGTGGCTGTGCGCTCTCCTGGGTTCCTGGGGTGGTGGCGGCGGGTCTCTCCTGGGGTCCCCTGGATGGCGTGGGGGGGTCTGGGGTGGGTCGGCCTCCTGTCGCTCCCCCGTCCCTCTCTGCCCCTGCCTCCCTCCTCCTCTCTCCTCCCCTGCCTTCCCACTCCTCCGCGCCCTCTCTCCCTCCTCTGGGGGGGCTGGGAGTCCTCCGTGGCCTGGGGGTGGGCTCGGGCCCGGTTGGCCTCTCTCCGTGGGGGCACTCGCTTATCCAAGCACAGGCTCCGGTTTGGACCTATGTGACGCCACCGGGGATCAAATACTGCTGGCCGTGACCTTTTCTGGGGCCGGTACTGTCCCGGGTGGTAGTAGGGCGGACGGTCTGTGTCCCCTGCGTCCTCGGTGCTGTGGCCTTCGGGGTTGGGGTGGGGGGCCGGCGGTCCGTGCGCCCTTGGGGGTGGCTCCGTCCCCCTCTCGGGTCGGGGTACCATGGGCGGCTGGCCTGTGGTGGGTTTGGGGTGGCCGCTGGGGTGCTGCTCTGGTGTTGCAACTGCTGGGGCTGGCCGCATTGGTGGGGCCTGTTTGGTTTGTGGGGCCCCCTCTCGCCCCCCTCCCCTTCGGTCCCGGGGCCCTGCGCATCAGGGTTGAAAAGCGTTTCCACCTCTCCCCAACTTCCCTCTGCCTGGGGGGGCTGGGCCCACACTGGACTGCCTCTTACTGTGCACTTCACCCATCTCACATCTCACTGTATATATTACTCTTAGGCACATATAGGATCACAAAGTTAGGGCTACGTGGACGGGTGGGATGGGGGTCAGTGGGTTGCGGGGTGGGGCGGACTGCAGAGCCCCAGGGCATTGCGTCCTCCTCGTCTCCTTCCTACTGCCCCCTCCGAGTTTCCACTTTTAATGCAGTACACACACAAATTTGGGGACGTCTGCGCTGGCTTGGGGAACAGGGTCAGGGAAGGCTGCAGAGTAACCATCCTCTGTAGTCCTCTGGCCCGTCCCCTGCCCCCTCGCAGTCCAACCCAACTTTTAATGCACCACATTACATTACACTTAAGGTTACACTCACACATGGTGGAGGGTGAATGGTTCCTCGTCTGGAATCGGGGAACCATAGTAATAGGGGAGTATTGGTGAACATTCTGGACATGGCGTTACTGGTGGGGCTCAGTCCCCTCCGGCTTTTGGGTGTTGAGGGAGCCCAACGTCCAATCTGCTGTTGCTGTGGGGTCTCCGGGTCGTGGGGGTTGTGGTCTGGGGGGTCTCCCGCATCCCTGGCGGGCCCCCTATAGCTGTGGCCCCTGTAACATCGCGGTGCTGGATTGGTTGCCCTGGTGGCCCCCGGGGCTAATACATGGGCTGGTCCCGGGCGGTGGCTCGGCTCAGGTTGGGGGGGCGGGGGCGCGTCTCTGGGTGCCGGGGCAGTGGGTTCCCTGCGCTCCCCCTGGGCCTCGGTGCCGGGTGATAGGCAGGGTTAGTAATTAGTTCCATCTACACCACCCGCTCTCTCCCCCGGGCCTGGGCTGGGCCCGGGCATCGGTCTCCTCTGGCTGGCCCCCCGGTGGCGGCCTGCTTGCTGCTAGTTGTCCTCTCGGTGGGGGGTCGTTCGGTCCCTGTGTCTCCCCACTGTGCTGCGGGGGTCGCCCTGCCGCCCCGGGGGCGAGGGATTGGGCTGGGTGTGGGGGGTGGGCGGGGGTTGGGTGTGGGGGTGGGTGTTCGGGGTGGTCGGGGGTGGGTGTTGGGTGGTGGGTGGGCCCTCGTGCCCCATGCCCCCTGGCCCTGTTCGGGGTGCTCTGGGGGGTGTCGGCCGCTCACTCCTCTGGGCATCTGGGTGTGTGTGCGGCCCGGCGGCTCTGATGGCTATCTGGGTGTTGCCTCCTTGGTGCTCTCATGTCCTGGGATGGTGTGGTGCACTTGACCAGTTTGCCCAGGTTTAGTCACGACAGCCGCTCTGGGCTTCGGTGTCAATAACACATGCATGATTGGGTTCAGGGCCTGCCAGCACCTGCCGAGTCCCATTGTTGAGAACTAATGGGACCCGCAAAAATGTGCTAGATCATTCTTCGAACTTTACACTGGACTCACGGACTTCATGCACTTTATCACTCTTGATCTCTGACGGTTTAACTTTCTCCCTTCCGTTGTTTCTCATAGGTTACAGGTTGGTGGGTATAAATCAGCACCTCACATTCATAGCATGTACCCTTCCCAACCCATCTTATCTCCCCCTATCTATCCCACATTTTCCCCTCAACTCACTTAAGTATAGCACTTCCCTCTCTGGCTCGTAATAGGAAAACCCAATAAAGATTAGTTACCAGGAGGGACGGTGATGGTCACACACGCACTAAAATATTAACATACTTTTGTGCAATACTAAAATAAGCACAGATCCCATAAAAAGTTGTTACCTCCTTTTGTGGTATTCATCGATGGGAGTCAGTGCTGACAGGAGCAAAAAAAAAAAAAAAAAAAATACTATTCTAATAGTTCTATTGTTATTTATTTTTTGTTGGCGTGTGTAGGTGAGCAGCCCATTAAATGGTCATGTGTTGGGGAAGGCGGGGCTCATCGTAAAAAACCCAGACTTTGCTTTCAAGAAGGACAAAGCTCTGAAGGTTTCCAAGGTATGACAGTGTTTTTAAACCCCAAAAAACTCCCCACCCAGATACTGTTCATCCATTTAAAGGCTTTCATTTCAACACCAACCAATGTGTGAAATGAATGCTTTTTGCCTTGCATGCTTAGTTGTGTAAATTCACTCTTTCCTAGTAAATCAGGACTTGAAAACAGAATCCACAGTGACTCATAAGTACCTCCTCATCCATCTTTCCACCCATCCGTCCTTCCACCTCTCTTTCCTCCCTCCGTTCGTCTCCCAGCAGGACTCTCCCTCTGTGACCAGGATGTGTTTCTCTCCTGCTCAGGAGATCTCACTGTAAACGCCGACACCTCCTCCTCCTCATCGGACAGGACTTGCTTGGGCAGTATTAATATTATTGTTCCTCTGGTTTTTATTGTAGTACGTCTATTTTAACTGGGACTGATAGACGGCAGCTTTAGCCTTCGCCAGAATAGCCAAACCAAAGCCAGAAACGGCTGGACATTGATCAAGATGTGAGTGCTACAAACTGGTACCAACTGTTGAGCTGAATCCTCCGCTGTAGTTTTGCCTTGAAATGGTCTCAGTGTTAAGTTGCATGATATGGATGAAATTAATCCACTTTAAATCATAAAAAACAGTTATGCTCTTGATATCTGATAATACCTGCAAACATTTTTTTAAATTCCAGAAATAGTTTCAGAAAGTCCTAAATTTTCTTTCATTAATAATTTTAGTTTTTAATTCAGATAATAGAAATGTGATTCAACCCTGATTGGATATTGTCCAGAAGGTGTATATATGGGTATATGTGGGACTACAGCAGCTGCTGTGATGAATGCAAATTCCACTTTTTAATAACATCCTTAGTTTTCATAATGGTCAGGTTTCAATAGTATTTTAGATTATTTGTAGTATTTTTTTATATTTAATTTGACAAATCAAGTGAGACTTTTTCTTTTTTGTGATTGGATGGTATTAGATGTGGGGCTGGGTGATGAGACCAAAAATCAGAATCACAGTAGTGAAATAACCTCAGTACAAATGAAACCATCTGGGACAACAACAAGTCCTTATTGTATGATCTGCTTACTTCTCACTGTTCGAGTAACTTTGAGCAATAATATAAAGTTATTTTTATAAAACAGTCACCGACAGTAGTGTGTGAGACAGATAATCAATCAAATCAAAGTTTATGACCCAAACAGTCTCTGCCAGCCACTCTCCGACTCTGTTTAAGTGAACAGTCGAAACAGACTGGAAAAATGAGCATGTGGTGCAGCAGTTTACCAACATACATCACAGGGTTTCTGTTTGTCAAAAGATTTTTCTAACAGCTTTCTAACTGATGAAATGCTCAACAAGAAGAGCTGCACAGTATAATTATGTCAAATTCTCTTTTCATTACATTTTGATCATCAGTTTCCTGGTTATTTGTTTAATACGCTGTGGCTGCGTCCAAAATCAGTCAATATTCTCTATTGACGAATCCGGCGAGAGCTTTGTGTGCTCCACAATATAGCGGCGCCGCCATTACTGTGTTGTGATGCTGACTGATTAATGTTTGCTTAGGTTGCCCTGGTTAGAGCAGCTAACGTTATGTTTCACAAAAACATCACAGTTAGTTGATTGAGTTAACTTATTCTGTGGGACCACCGCATACCAGAGACAGCGTCTTTAGCCTGCTAACGTTAGCTACGCTAGCTAAGTAGTGTTAACTGATGTTACTTGTTTCATTATTACAGGCTAATGTTAGCTACGCTAGCTAGGAAGTGTTAGCTGATGTTACTTGATTCACCATGTCGGGCTAATGTTAGCTACATTAGCTAAGTAGTGTTAACGTAGTTCATGTTACTGGATTCACCATGTCAGGCTAGGGTTAGCTACGCTAGCTAAGCAGTGCTAACTTTACTGTGAGGATATAGTAAAAATATCTTTTTATCATATTTGCTCAGCGTTACTGACTGCAGCTTTAACACTCATCACATCACACTCCCTCTGCTGTGAATCAGCCCTGTCTGAACTGTGAATAAGTTAAACATCAAGCAGAGCTTTGCTTTGGTTTGACTTCGCTGGCTCACATCTGCTTCTTCCAGTTAGCACTTGAAACTTGTTTTGTTAGCGACTGAGTCTGTGACCACTAGCGAGCTGAGCGTACGGTCTGCTGTAGAGGGTAGTATATGTATGTATACATCTTGTACAGTCACATTTCACTATTGTGCATGTCCACATGTGTCCAGGTTTATTTCCTGTTACAGTGTATGTGAACGACGTAAACTGACAGGAAGTCGACATGGACTCCAGCTCTCAATGCCGCTGAGTTCATGTAGAAAACTGAATGTTTCGTCGTACTTAGAACAGCCAGTAATGGGTTTATAATTATTATAACAATGAAAAAAATCAGCTTAAAATATGTTTTTTTTTCCCACCTGTTTTCCCCAAGAGTATCCTGGGAAAAAATAATAATATTTCCACCTGTTCTTAAGTCAAAACACAAGAGAGAAAATAATTTCAATCAGAAAGAAAATGGATCACCAAAAAAAAAAAAAAATCTTGCTTGGCTTTCAGAGGACAGACAATGACACTGTGTTTGAGTCAGTCCAGCCACAGACGGCCAACATTAAGGTCTCGTAAAGAGACGATATTTAGTTTGACCCTGTGCTGAGCATTAACACGTTGCTCTAGGAAACACTTAATGTCTGAAATGTAGAAATATTTTATGTGTAAACCATAGAAATATGAGCAGAACGGACATTCACATTCAGATCAACGTAGCAGGATGGTCAGAGCGGCGGCCATTTTTATGTGTACCGTTGCAACCGTCACAGCAGTTTCGTATAAACTAAACTGACTTTCACCAAGTTTCGGCCTGCCAGAGGTTTTACAGTCGCAAGTGAAACAGGCAGTGTAGAGTAAAATTTAGCAACTTAATGCTTCATCCACACCCATGCACAGTGGAGGACAGCACATATTATATTACTATCTCCAGATGGGATCATTTCCTGTATCCAGTGTAGTATTAAAGTATGGGGCAGTTAGCAGCCTAGCTAGCTAACTAGCATGCTTTAATGCTACACTGGTTACAGACGATGAGGCGAACAGCCGGCTGAATCTAACGGACCCGCCACCTCTGGAGACGAACAAGCTGCCGTCACCATAACAACTGACAACAGTCGCCTCTCTCTTGTACATCTTAACGTCTGTTCTGCTCCTATTCCTATGAGGCTGTGCAGTCTAATGCAATAAAATACCGTATAGAATGACATAATGATGATTCAGATCTGAATATATTGTTCAAGTTAACAACCTTTTCAGTACTTGATGATTTCTTTTAATCGCCAGTATGTAAAAAGTCTGGTCAGTGAAAAAACTCAAACATCACCAATGTTTATTTTTTGTGTTTACAGAGTGTGAAAATGTTACGTAATGCTCCTTTTGAATATTTATTTTTTTAATACCTCAGTTCCCTCGGCTTTACTCTTCATGAGTTGAGGTAACTGACTTCTGAAAGTGTTGTGTAGTGAGTACGGATGCACCAGTAGCAGTGTCAGTATTTCAGCACTGACTTCTCCAGTACTTTCCTGGACGGCCTGTCCACGTCCTCTACAGGGAGGGAAAAAGTCAGCCGCCTCGGCTGCAGCGCTTAATGTATTAGTATTTAAAATGATGATGGGAAATCTTCAGCGCAGCATGTCTCATGATTTTTCTGTTACTGGTGCGTCCTGGTTTTTGACCGTGTTG
This sequence comes from Pterois miles, assembly GCA_947000775.1. NCBI lineage: Eukaryota > Metazoa > Chordata > Actinopteri > Perciformes > Scorpaenidae > Pterois > Pterois miles. Next base: position 131,412 of record CAMQGK010000328.1, read on the forward strand.
TGGATGTGGTCACGATGGGTTTGATGGAAGTGATTGAACGTGGCTGACATGTCAGGTGCAGATGGACACTACAGGACCTTACCTCCTTTGGTTTTACATTATACTGTCATATTCTGAAGGTCATTATATACAGTGGTCTCCAGAGGATCCTTTTATCTTTATTTTAAATCAGCTGGACTGAAGTGGTCTCAGCAGCCTTTTGAGTGTCTGCACGTCAGTAGGCTGCAGTTTTATGAGACCTGTTTTAACAGAGTGCTTCTGTTGTGCTTATTGCTGTTTGGAAACTTGTGTTTTTCTGGATGTAATTTGTGAATCATTAAGGTACATTTTAATTTTTGTTGTGATTTTTTTTTTATTTTTTGAGTTTACTTTTGCGACTCAGATGAGCTCTGTGACGTTCTGTATGATGTGGAAATACTGTTTTTCATTTGAAACACAAAAAGCCCCTGAAAGCCTTGTTGATTTACGTATGTCTGTGTTTTTCTCTTTAACATAAATGTGAAACATCGTCGCTGACGAGTTCTTCAGGACTCTGACAACAGCAGATCTGCAGAAGGTTGAATTTCTGGGTGGAGTTTAGTCCATTTGAGCTTCACCTGACTGATTAGTTGCACCTTATTTCTTTGGAGAAAAATCACTTTTACACATTTTAATGAGCTTAACAGGGTGATTAACAAAAACTTCTGTCTCAGTTGTCATGTTGAACTCGTCTGTGAGTGTTGTACCATCTGGTTTTAACTGTGGTAATCTCTGTTTTTTTAGTATTTTAGTGTAAAATAAGTTAACCTTGTACAGTACATTGGATTCCTTGGCGAACCACCCGCTTTGGATTAAAACATTTTTTATATTTCCTACAGGAAAATCTGTTGTTTGCGTTATATTTTTCTATGTTTCTTGTGTTTACACAACATTATGTGGAAATAATTACCCATAAACTGTAAAAACAGGCTTTACATCAATGCAATGCTACTGTTTTCACACTAGAGGGCGCTATCGTACAATGTAGAGCTGATGAAAAATATAAAACCAGTTTGTGTTTTTAGTTTGTCCACTAAATCAGTTTTCATCAGTTATACTGTTTCTTTGATTTTCACGATTGTGATCCAGTAAAGTGAGTTAAATAATCGAGTTCATCATTTATATCATGTACTTCAATCTTCTTAGTTACACTTCATGTTATGAATGAGACAGTCAGAGGTACAGTTATACTGTGCTGATGTAATCATGATTATGATAATGGTACTATCATATTTTTCTTCATTGAGAAACACTCTCTCTCTCCCCATCCAGGAAGGTCAAAGGTCAGGCTCAGCCAGTGAAGTGTCCCAGGAGCTGGTAGGGATTCAGCAGCGATTCACAGATAGTGAAGCCTCCTAAACCTACATCTACTTGTAACGTTTGAAAAGAAAACACATCTCTGGAGACCGCAGAGCAATGACCAGATCAGTTAATCAATGTTTTACTACGGTCAACTACACGTATATTAAAGTACATCTTTGAATGGAAATCTGCTTTGACACATTGTTTAATTAGGGCTGGACATTAGGTTTCCTCCTGCAGGAAAACGGTGTTAATGCTTTTATTCAAGTCAAGTTTATGATTTAATAAAACATCTCCATGACTGAAGCAACAGTGTTTCATTCATGCATATTAATTAATACAACAATGTAGCATGTATCATGGTATAATGTGTAGGACGTTGAGGGAAAAGTGTACGATTCTGATGTTGCTGGTAACATTGACGTGGTGTTAATTACACACAGCATTCTCCTTTTAGTTTTCAGACATTGCGCACATTTTTATTTGTCTGTTTCAGGAGGCAGGGATGGCGACTTGGCACCACACTATGATTGATGACGTGCTGAAGCTGAACTTGTTTTCGGCACAAAGCATACACATTAATGAAGCAGAAATCACCAGGTTTTAAAGGGATAGTTCAGATGTTTTGAAGTGGGGTTGTATGAGGTACTTATCTATAATGAGTGTATTATGTACAGTCAACAGGCGTACCAGCACAGAGTGTCAGTTTAAGTGTACGGTACATTTCACACCCCGGCAGTGAGACAGCTACACAGTCTGTGTTTCTGATGGGAAGCTGGTATCTGTGCTCTTGTTGAAGCAGCCTGAAAAAGCAGTAATTTTACTGTGCAAAACACAGGAGTTTCTGGTCTACCGCTGCCTCAGTTGGTCAGTTAGTTTGTGTTACTGTGACCTTGGTGTTTTTAAGGGTTAGTTCAGACTCACCAAAGTTAAACAATAGCACTAAATCAAGGCAGTAGTAGACCGACAACTCTCGTTGTCTGTGAGGTAAAACTGTATGTTTTTTCAATGGAGTTTGGTTTGGGCATCATTGGCGAGAGCATAGATGGCTCCCACAGGTTCAGTTCCCCATCAGAAAGGGCGGCCTGATGCCGAGGAAAAGCTAATATCAAATGATTTTCTGCCAATAGACAAATAAATCTGCCAGATCATTTCAGCTCTAGATGTTTTTTAGCTGAATGAATTAAGGAGCCATGTTAGAACATTAAGCAGTATCTTGCATTGTAGTATTTCCCCTCACACCTGCACTCCCAACAGTTGACTGTGGGATTATAGCTGTGTTTGCTGAAATTGTGTCTTAAAGGAGGACAGCATTTATCTCCCAGTTAATCAAGTTAACCAAATAATATATTTATCTGCACTGCCACTTTGTAAAAAGTCTTCTGTTGGTGGGATTAGGAGGTTTTTTGTGCCAAATCAGTGCAGCGACTTGATCTGAAGGTTTTGTGAATCGATGTGTTTGAGACAAAAGCATCTGCTCCGTCGTTCCAGAAATCAATTCAGACGCGTCTGGAGTAAAAAAAAGCCCCCAGCTCCCCACCCACCGCTGCCTCAGAAAGCTATTATGGCCAACGAACCAAACTTTGGTAACTTTTCCTACTTCGGCCGGCATCGGTAACGTTACTCGCTGCTGCCGTCGCCGCCGCCGCCGCTCTCTTCACACATTCACTCTCGATGTGTTGCCTCTGCTCCAAATGGCCCTAGAGGGATATTCACATTTTGACATCCGGCGCTGTAGCTCTCCAGCACGCCTGGCACACGGGAACACCCGGTTAGACTGTTATCAGACTGTTTTTAGACCATTAAACAGGTGTTATCAGCTGCTATAAGCACCATAGATGTGGGTCATTAGTGGCCTACCACACCTGCTATGTTCTAACGTAACACTGAATTAAACGTCATGTTTGAACACAGACGAAAAGGCGTCTTTAGGTTCAGGCAATCAAACTACAACTTCTTTAGGTTTAGACAATAAAACTACAACTTCATTAGGTTTAGACAATAGAACTATAACTTCATTAGGTTTAGACAACAAAACTACAACTTCTTTAGGTTTAGACAATAAAACGACAACTTCATTAGGTTTAGACAATAAAACTACAACTTCTTTAGGTTTAGACAACAAAAGTACAACTTCATTAGGTTTAAGCAACAAAACTACAACTTCTTTAGGTTTAGACAATAAAACGACAACTTCATTAGGTTTAAGCAACAAAACTACAACTTCTTTAGGTTTAGACAATAGAACTATAACTTCACTTTGTTAATTTTAGGGACACTTTGTGTTTTGAGTTAAAATAACTACGAACACAGCGACAGCTACAGCTGGTTTCACTCAGGATGCTAACTCCGGTCTCCTGGGTGAGTCCTGTCATAATTACTACGGTTAGTAGAGGTTGCTGTTGTGCTATTTTATACCTTCTTTCGGTGATTTATCATATGAATAGATGATAAAACCTACTGGTTGGTGAAGAAGGCTCCTGCTGACCCACGGGGCTTCTAGTGACTGATAATGCCTATTTAATAGCCTGACAACAGTCTAATGATCTGACAGGAGAGGCTTATCTCTCCACCTCACTGCTGCAGTAGATACCACCAGATCCTACACACTGGACCTTTAACCATTAATGGATTCATTTTGGGGGGAGATTGATTGATCGATCGGTCAATAATGGAAAAAAATGTTGTTGCAGTCCCACAGTTTTAGTTTTTTTAGTGGCAGATTTAGCTTTTGGTGGCTTTATCCACCTCCACATTTTTTCTTTTCCTTGGTAATATGGCAATATGGCAAAAGCTGAAGCCAGCGTTTCTGTGGAGATTAAAAAAAAAACTCAGCCAGGCTCCATTTGAATTTCAGAGCCTTGCCAGTGAATCATAATAGAGATCTGAGTAAGCTCTCTGGCAGCTTATGGCATTCCAGTTATGCCAGTCTCACTAGACCCCCCCCCTCCACAACCAGTCCAAGCCTCTGCAGCCCGGTGTGCCGTCTTGGCACTGAGCCGTGGCTTTAAATATTATCACATTTAGCAGCACAACTCCCTCTCTGCTTCTTTTAACGCCACATTCACTCATTTTTTCTCTTCATCAAGTGTTTGTCCTTTTCTGTCCACATGTTTTTTTTGCCGGAGCTTCCCGCTCAGAAGCTTCGGTGTGATCACGATTTCCTCTCCTCTCTCCTCCTTTCTCTCTCTCCTCCTCATGTCCGTGGAGCCTTGGGCTCTTTTCTTCCCCCATGGGAGGATGTGGGCGGAGAGAGAGAGAGAGAGAGAGAGAGAGAGAGAGAGAGAGAGAGAGAGAGAGAGAGAGAGCACAGGAGAGTAGAAGAAGAGAAGCCAAGTGGAAGGAGCTCTAAAGCCAGGAATAAGAGGAAGAAGAAGAAGAGGAGGAGGAGGATATACTTGTCTTTTTTACTTGTCTTTCTTTCTCTGAAAAGCCACTTTGGCATCAAGTGGCAGCTGCTCAGTGTGAGTTGAACTTCACCTGGCTGTGCTGCTGTCTATCAAGTACTCATTGTACTTTAAGTATTTTTGTCCACTTTTAGAGGGGGTTGTTCTGCTGCTGCTGCTGCTGCTGGTGCTGGTCAGTCATCCTGGGAGGAGAAGGATGGTGAAGGAGGGGACAGGATCCGACGGCTGGTTTCTGCAGCGTGGAGTGCTGCAGGAGAGCAGGATGCATGCTGGGTCAGGAGGCTGTGGGACGGCGGCGGCGGCTCCAGGCTGGGCTCTTCGGTCTGGGTTGCGGACGATGCTGGCGTGGGGCGTCCTGGTGCTGATGGCAGGACGGGGAGGTGTGGAGGCGTGCCCCGCTCCCTGCAGCTGCCAGGGGAACACAGTGGACTGCCATGGCCTGGGGATCCATGCCGTACCCAGAAACATCCCCAGAGGGACTGAGAGGCTGTGAGTACTCATACACTGACCACATGTGTATTCATATTTTTCTGTACTTCTGAGGAACAAATGATCACAGATGGATAGATGAGGGGAATCCCTCAAAGTGGTGGCATAGTGCTCCTCATCACTTAACCCTCTGAGACCCACAATAGACCCATTTTAGTCTTCTTTAGGGGGGTCCAGGAGGTCTTTAGGAGCATTTTTCATTGATTGGATGTTGATCACTAGTGTTGAGTAAGTGCTCAACACTAGTGATAAACCCCCTGATAGTCAGTGTAGCGAGGAAAGACCCCATCCTCCACCAGAGTCTCAGCTTTACACTGAGTCCCAGTTTATGGGGTTCAACACTGTTTAGGGACCCAGTATGCAGAAATCCTCGGATACACTATTTAGACTAGGAGACAATAACACAGTTATACTGACTGGGACCATCATAAAGTGGGCATGTCTGTAAAGGGGAGACTGGTGGGGACCCAGAGAACCCATTTACATCCACACATCTGGGGGTCAGAGGTCAAGGGACCCCTTTGAACATGGACATGACAGTTTTTTCTCACTAAAGTTTAGCCCAAGCGTGGAGCGTTATTTAACCTCCGACTCAACATGTTAGCATGACATGATTGGACTGATGGATTCCTCAGGTTTGTAGTTTCATATGATATTTGTCTCTTCACTTTAACCCTAAAACTGAATCCACCAGAGCCTCTGAAAGACGGTGAAATCAGGTGGGATCTTGGGTCTCAGAAGGTTAAAGAGGGAATTTAAATCTGGGTTTGTGATCAAGACCAGGTTTTAAGTTTAGGGTGAGAAGGTCCTCACAAGTGTCATAAAACGTGCATGCGTGTGTGAAAACCAGAGGAAGGAGGGGAGGTTTGTGTTTGTTTGTGTTGGTGAAAGTGAGTCCGTAGTGGTGGATTTAATGATCAGTGTCCACATGTTGGATGTGCCGGTCCTGGACTGGAGAGAGGAGTGCCTCTCCTCTTGGTGCTCCTTCCAGCTCTCTTCACTGGTAGTCTGTTTAACTTCATATCTCACTTGACTCCCAGGATTCAGAGTGCTGGTCTGCGGCATCGTTGCTCTTTCCCGCTAATGCTCCCTGTTGTAAATGCATGTTTATATTTCTGTAATGTTTTACCCTCTTTTCATAATTCACATATCTCATGCACTGTACAAATTCCTCATCACCTATTAGAAACAAATACCAAGCATCTCGCCTTCATCTCTCCGCCTGCTCTTCTCCTCTTCCACTCATCTTCTCTGTGTCGTACTTCAGCCAGTGCAGTTCAGAAAGATGTAATATAATCTCATTTTATGTGTATGTTGTTCCTTTTGAGCTGCTTCTCTTCCTGTACGGTTGTTTTCAAAGTAAAAGTGTGCTCCTGTCACTGAAGGGGCAACCAAGTCATCACTCTCTACATTTACGTGCACAATATATTCTAGTTTTTGCTCTTATTGCGAAAAAGACACTATTCCTACTGAGGTGTTTACACGGCTGATGAAGCTGAGTATTCCTCTAATATTCCCATTATTAAGCAGCTGTTCATACTCTGATTAATACTCAGCTCCTTCAACCTTCTTGAAACGGTCGGTGTTATGATATTTACGCATAACCAAAAACATGGTTATATCCAAGTCTTTCTCAGTGTTTAAACGTAGGTGTGTTTCTCCTTCCAACCAGAAATGTGGAGTTTTCTTTTGGGCACACGTCTCTATAAACTGTCTGCTAGCTGCTTTGTTGGTTTGTGTTCAACGCACAGAGCTGGACGTACAGGCGAGAGGTCGTGTGTTGCAAAGTGCCGTAAAAACCTCTGTTGAGACGTTTATTCTGAATACTTAACCAAACGCTTTGTACAGCCAGACCATGTGGATCACCGGCTGGTGGCTGTTAGTTTAGGAAGTGTTTGATTTGATGTGCAGGTGTGTGTGTGTGTGTGTGTGTGTGTGTGTGTGTGTGTGTGTGTGTGTGTGTGTGTGTGTGTGTGTGTGTGAAAGGAAACACTCGTCTGTTTCTCTCTGTACCGTGTACTGTACGGGGCTCTACATGTGTGTTTGTACATTGTGAGTATCAGTGTGAGTTTATTTCAGGTTGGAGAGGGCCTCTGTGTGAATAATTGATGACTGTCAGGGATGCCAGCAGAGATACATTATCCTTCCTCCTCTGTGGTTTGCTGTAGCGTGGAGGATGTTTTCCCCTCTGAGGCTGATAGCTTTATGATCGGGGATGAGGACTTGGGTCCCCTGGTCGAAGGGAAACGGCCTGGAAAAAACTCTGAAGCCTGCAAACCCACTTTGCTCCTTTATCTTTTTTATTTCGCCAAGACATGGTGACCGTTTCCTTTCTGTACAACGTAGTCGTAACTTACAGAGTGGAAGAACTGAACTGGAGCATTTATTGTGTCACCTGCTGACATAAGTCATATATGTGGTCATGAAGTGAAGCAAAAAGGTGTAATTTATGTTATGAGAGTTAGAGAGATCAGACCGACATCCACTCTCGTGTTACTTCTCAGGTAACACAGGAGCAGCTGGTCCACCGCTGCACCGACCGGGTAGCTTGTGCTGTTGTGACTGTCTGATCTGACCTAACATGGCGTCCACGGCAGGACGTTGGTTAGCTTCCTGCTGGTTCTCCAGCGTTACCGTAGGTAACATTAATACACGGACCATAATGATGTTCACGTTCTGTAAATAGAGCAGCGTCGTCATGGAGAAACATGCGTTAGTTGACATTTGTAGTAGGGCCTGGGAAAACAGCATATTGACACTAAAACATGTACTTCAACCTGCATTTAAATGTTTGGATCTGAATACATAAGGGACACTGCTGGGAAGCTACAGAAGGATATAAAAACCTGAAAAAATAAAAATAAGTCATGGACCCACCCTAAACAGATACACATTTTCAAACCTGACCCTGTAAGAGGGCAATCATCATGTATTTTCACATTCAGCATCAATAATGAAAAACATATAATATATGATAATAGAGCTAAAAACGTCAGCTAGCAACTAATAATCTAAAGCAGGATTATTTAAAGGAATATAATGAAGTAAACACTGCAGGTTATACACTTTGATTCAGCATTTCATAAGTTCACATTTTAGTGACGTCCACCAGGCTCTTGGCTGTTAAACACATCTAGCTGTTAAATGACAACATGTTGGAGGACGTGGCTGTTTGCGTGTCTTTACAGAAACACTGTTGCTGGTCATCTGGACCGTACTGCCGTACAGCCTACACTAAAAGCACCTCCAGTGTAAACGCATAGTGAGATCTGGGAACTGTCCAGAGTAACAGAGACGTTGCTTCTGCAAAGATTTTCAGTTTTTGTTTGACCACCACAATTTGTGTGAACTGACCCTTTAAAAGGAACAACACCAGAGACTGACCAATGAGCAGCTACATGCGTGTAAACACAGCCGACGTGACCTGGGAGTTGCTTCCTCCTCCCAGAGCTGCAGCAGTCTACCATCCTGTCTCTGCCCTGCAGTAACTCATTAAAGAGCTATTTGTTAAAGGGCTTGTCGCCCAATTAGCATGTAAAGAGATCTGAGTGTGTGTGTCAGCTGGACAGTGATCCAGCGGGGAGAGAGGGAGTTAGTGGTGAGTGTGTGTACTGTCTTCCCTGGGAGACGGGCAGCAATAAGAGGGTCATTTATCAAGGTGACTGCACCAGTCAAACCAAACACCCCCTCCTTGTTGGATTGTCATGGCAACGCTGAAAAATGGATGCCCCTTTGGGCCCTGATGAGCATGGCTATTTGAGCCGAGGAAAGTGTGTGAGAAGAAGAGAGAGTGAGATATCTGGAGATGTGTTCATACAATGATATGTCTATACATAGCGTTAACGGATGAGTAAAGCAATGATAGATATGCATTCTGGGTTCGTCACACCACAGAAAAATATGTTACTGACCACTCAGCCAAATTTGAATGATTAAAAAAATAACCAAGTATATGACATTAGCTTTAAAAATGATGGAAAAATGAGCAGTGCTCTCTGCTCTGAGGCGCTGGAGGCGATCCGCTGAAGGCCCCACCGGGCGAGGAAGTGAAACTGCAGAGCCTATAAAGACCGACTGCAGACGACAGGCTGGACTCGTCCACAGAGCCCCGACGTCCTGCTGCTGTCGCTTATTTATTCAACGTTTATTAGTACTGAACCGGTTGCTTGTGCAAAATGCATCAACTTTGACACTGCACATCCTTTGGTCCTCAGCAATACACCCACCGAGGGTGAAGTAGATATGATGAATGGTTCTAGATATGTGAAGGACAGACAGACAGACAGACAGTCAGACAGACAGGCAGACAGACAGGCAGATAGACAGATAGACAGTCAGACACACAGACAGACAGACAGACAGACAGACAGACAGATAGACAGACAGACAGTCAGACAGACAGACAGACAGACAGTCAGTCAACAGACAGACAGACAGATAGACAGACAGACAGACAGACAGATAGACAGACAGTTAGACAGACAGACATACAGACAGTCAGACAGACAGACATACAGACAGTCAGTCAGACAGTTAGACAGACAGACATACAGACAGTCAGTCAGACAGACAGACAGACAGATAGACAGACAGTTAGACAGACAGACAGTCAGACAGACAGACAGTCAGACAGACAGACATTTCCTTATAGTTGGACGAGTCCTTCTCTGCAGTTTACAGTAGTTTAGGTCAACAATATTAAACAGTATTTTTTAATTTTCTGCAGAGTTTTGTGCTTCTAGAGTAGCAGTAGTACTACTAGTAGTAGACCAGAGTATTGTAGGGCCATGAATGAGGTGAACTAGCACTCCTCAGGATGTTTTCTCTTTTTTTGTTTTTGTTTTTTGGTGAAATTTAAAGATAAAACAGTTGTTTTAATGCTGCATTTGGATTAAAAAGTCTCAACTCCTCCCTGCTAGTAAAAATAAAATAAGTCAAAGTGCGGTTAGCTGTCGCCTCACAGCAAGAGGGTCGCAGGTTGGATCCGGCTGCTGTGTGGAGTTCATGTTCGCCCCGGGTCAGTGTGGGTTTTCTCCGGGGTCTCCAGCTTCCTCCAAAGACATGCAGGTTAATTGATGACTAAATGTCCTGTAGGTGTGAATGTGAGTGTGAATGGTTGTCTGTCTCTATGTGTCCTGTGATGGACTGACGACCTGTCCAGGTGAACCCGCCTTCGCCCAGCATCAGATGGGATCAGCTCCAGCCCCCCGCGACCCCTAACGGGATAAGTGGTTGAGGATGGATGGATGGATGATGGATGGATGATGGATGGATGATGGATGGATGATGGATGGATGATGGATGGATGATGGATGGATGGATGATGGATGGATGGTGTCAGTCTTAAGTTTGTTTTGTTAGACCTCAAAATACAACGTGGCATTAAATATACAGTACATATCTGTCCATTTGGTCATCAACAAATATTACTGTACATTTGAAAGACGGCAGGTTTAATACGAGATAACTGCATCATTTCAGAAGATACACATCAGTTCAGTAATTTTACTGGATGACTCACTTGGTCCTTGTTGCACCAGGTGGCACATGGGTGAAGGACTAAGGACTATTTCCTCTCGCCTTCATTTCTCCCTCGATGTTTCTCCTCCAGCTTGTTGTGTTGGGCCTCCCTCTGTTCCCATCTCCATCTTCTGATCAATATTCTTTGAAGCACCCTGTTGTTTAGTGTAGCTCACGGTTAGTAATCTTCCGAGCCCAGAACATCCTCCTGATCTACTTGATTAATCATGAATCAGTTCAAAGTCAAACAAAACCTTTTCTGCTGCTCAGGTTGATACTGGAGCGTCTCCCAGGTGTAGCTCTCATTACCTGAAATTACCCTCAACAACCCCACACACACACACACACACACACACACACACACACACACACACACACACACACACACACACACACACACACACAGCGTGTGTCGCCTCGCTGAGTTTTTTGTCCCCAAATGGTGCAAAATGATTATGACTGAACAGTTTTTCTGAGCTCATGTTAAACTTTAACGTCCTCTTTCTCCAGTTTTCAAGTACAGTATCGTCTTCATTTTGTGATGAACTGAAGTGCAGAATTTCAAATCTGAGCTACTGAAACCTCAAGTAAATTTGAATTTTTTTGTCCTTATTGGTGTTGACAGCTCTCTACAAGTGGCACCTAGATATTTAACGGCCAAAGCATTTAACTCGTTGGTAACACGACTTCCTGAACAGTGTCCAGGTTACTCCGAACAATCCACACACCTCACCGAGCAGCTTTCATTGGAAACTGTCCACGGTGAGGTCTGTGGTTTATCCTGCACAAATACACAAACAAAATTCCAGCCACTTCCATGTATTGACAGTGTCTTAAAATCAGTTGTAAAGCAGCTAAACTGCTTTGTTTCAGTAGCTGAATTATACGTTTCAGTATGGCGTCCTCGTCTTTGTCTCCCTGTCTCACACACAGCTTGTTTCTCAGTTTCATGAGCATCGGCTGCCACCTCAGCCTCTCCCTCTGTCTCCTCCTCTGTCCATCTCTTATAATCATCCCACCATTTCCCCTGCAGCCCCTCAGTAGGAAAGATGCCACTAATGAAGTGTCATTAGACCTGATTTGGGGGGTGTGTGTGTGTGTGTGTGTGTGTGTGTGTGTGTGTGTGTGTGTGTGTGTGTGTGTGTGTGTCCTCGCTAATATTAGTCACATCCAATGTGCTGCTGCATCTGGGGAGAAAGATGTGATGAGGGGAGAGAACAGGAGAAAGGAGGAACAGGGAGGAAGAGTTGTTTAAGGCTGTCGGGAAGAGGAGGAAGGTGAACATAAAAGAGGAGAAGTGGTGAGGTGAAAGAGGGAAGCATGAGAGAGGTGTTCTGGAGGGGAGGTGGAGAAAGGAGAAAACTACGATAGCTTTTACATCTGTACTGCAGTCGTGTTTTCTTTCCTGGTCAGGAAATGACTTTATTCAGAGCTGCAGAGTGTTTGCTGCCAGTCTCTGGGATGTTGGTCATGGTCAAATCCTGGTCCAAATGAAGAACCAGCGAGGGCTGCTGGAAACCTCCCGCTCAGTAACATCTTGTACTGATTGCTGTGTTCTCATGTGACCAAACAAATACAGAAACCACCGCAGGGTTGGTATTAAACCGAGTTAGTGTTTGGAGCAGTTACCATGGTGTTATTAGATATCTGTCCTCTTGATTTGTTTGACTTTGTTTGAGAATGCTGCTGTTTTAATGCTGTTTCACAAAGCACAATCCTGACCTGGATCACAGATCCATCCTCCTCCAGCAGGACTGCAGTGTGGTTTATCAGGACTGAATCCAAACCAGCTACTGAAACAGGACTTTTAGATGTGAGGCGTTACTAGGTTGGAACTCACAAACTCACTTTTAGCAGGCTGCAGATCTGTCTGTCATCGTCCAGACCGGCTCTACACCTGCTGAACTGCACCACCTATACCTTAACCATGGAGGCTAACCATGGAGGCTAACCTAGAGGTTAACCATGGAGGCTAACCATGGAGGCTAACCATAGAGGTTAACCATGGAGGCTAACCATGGAGGTTAACCATAGAGGTTAACCATGGAGGCTAACCATAGTGGCTAACCATAGAGGTTAACCATGGAGACTAATCATGGAGGTTAACCATAGAGGTTAACCATAGAGGCTAACCATGGAGACTAATCATGGAGGTTAACCATGGAGGCTAACCATAGAGGTTAACCATGGAGACTAACCATAGAGGTTAACCATGGAGGCTAACCATAGAGGTTAACCATAGAGGCTAACCATAGAGGTTAACCATGGAGACTAATCATGGAGGTTAACCATGGAGGCTAACCATAGAGGTTAACCATGGAGACTAACCATAGAGGCTAACCATAGAGGCTAACCATAGAGGTTAACCATGGAGGTTAACCATAGAGGCTAACTATAGAGGTTAACCATGGAGACTAACCATAGAGGTTAACCATGGAGGCTAACCATAGAGGTTAACCATGGAGGTTAACCATAGAGGCTAACTATAGAGGTTAACCATGGAGACTAACCATAGAGGTTAACCATGGAGGTTAACCATAGAGGTTAACCATGGAGGTTAACCATAGAGGCTAACCATAGTGGCTAAACAACGTGGTGGTCTAACTGTCGGGGTAATTTCACACACATCCAGGGAGTGATTCTGGACCCCCCGCTGTGACCCGTCTACATCCATCCTTCCCTCCCTCCGTCCCAGCCGATCCCCTGCCTCTGCTTTCCCCCAGTCTCTCAGGACTACCTCCGCCTCCATCGTCACACTGTAAGACCTCCACAAATCTTAGTGGGATGAGATTAATTCACCTCCAGACATGTTCCTCTTCCACATGTCGTAGTTTTGACTCTAGCGTAGCAGCTGGTGTGACAACAAGGCATTTAACGACAGTGTGCCTGTTTCCTTTTTTTGTTTTTCTAGTGATTTCATCTTCAGTATACACAATACTTGATTGTTCCTCCCCATACACCCAGTGATATGTTCAAACAGAAGAATAAAATAAGTCTACGCACACATTATACACTTAACCACATATTCACATCTACGCCCACCTTCATATACCAGATTACACCTCTACATACACCTTCATATGCTGAACACACACACACACACCCATATACTTACACAAAGTTCAGATATGTATATACTATATATATATATACTCTCTCACAGACATATGAATATGTATTATAAGCACACAGAAAACCTGGAGGAGTAGCTGGGAGCCAGGATGAGCCCCAGGACTGAACCTGTGGTAGATCCTCTGGGATCAGTTACCTGCATCGTGTTGTTAATAGTGTGGTGGCATCAGTTTAACTTTAGAGAAGACATCCGTCCACAGCAGCTGAGCAAGGCAGCACCGACGAGGGAAACTTTCTAGTAAAATAACTTTGCAGAGATGTGAACTCGACTCATTGGGACTTGGACTCGCTGTTTTGATGACTTGCAACTTGACTTGAATGAAAATAAATGACTTGAGAGTGTAGTTAAAGACTTTATGACTCGTGCTTTCAGTTTAAATAATTAATATAAAACCAAGGACACGTAGAAGTTAGATTTGAGTATTGATCAGAATTTAACCTTTCTGCAGGTCATTTAACATTAAATGGCCGTAATGACTTAAATTATTATGTTTCATGTTGTGACGACGCTGTAGTTCAGGTCAGAGTCAGGCACTAAATACTGCTACCCTAACCCCTTAACTAAGGACTTGGCTTGCCTTTACTAAGGATCTGACTTACCTTAACTAAGGACCCGACTTGCCTTAACTAAGGACCTGACTTGCCTTACCTAGGACTTGACTTGCCTTAACCAGGACCTGACTTGCCTTAACTAAGGACCTGACTTGCCTTAACTAGGACCTGACTTGCCTTAACTAGGACCTGACTTGACTTAACTAGGACCTGACCTGCCTTAACTAGGACCTGACTTGACTTAACTAGGACCTGAGCTGCCTTAACTAGGACCTGACTTGCCTTAACTAGGACCTGACTTGACGCCTTAACTAGGACCTGACTTGACTTAACTAGGACCTGAGCTGCCTTAACTAGGACCTGACTTGCCTTAACTAGGACCTGACTTGACTTAACTAGGACCTGACCTGCCTTAACTAGGACCTGACCTGCCTTAACTAGGACCTGACTTGCCTTAACTAGGACCTGACTTGCCTTAACTAGGACCTGACTTACCTTAACCCGGACCTGACCTGCCTTAACTAGGACCTGACTTGCCTTAACTAGGACCTGACTTGCCTTACCTAGGACCTGACTTACCTTAACCCGGACCTGACCTGCCTTAACTAGGACCTGACCTGCCTTAACTAGGACCTGACCTGCCTTAACTAGGACCTGACTTGCCTTAACTAGGACCTGACCTGCCTTAACTAGGACCTGACCTGCCTTAACTAGGACCTGACTTACCTTAACCCGGACCTGACCTGCCTTAACTAGGACCTGACTTGCCTTAACTAGGACCTGACTTGCCTTAACTAGGACCTGACTTACCTTAACCCGGACCTGACCTGCCTTAACTAGGACCTGACCTGCCTTAACTAGGACCTGACCTGCCTTAACTAGGACCTGACTTACCTTAACCCCGGACCTGACCTGCCTTAACTAGGACCTGACTTGCCTTAACTAGGACCTGACCTGCCTTAACTAGGACCTGACTTGCCTTAACTAGGACCTGACCTGCCTTAACTAGGACCTGACTTGCCTTAACTAGGACCTGACCTGCCTTAACTAGGACCTGACTTGCCTTAACTAGGACCTGACCTGCCTTAACTAGGACCTGACTTGACTAAACTAGGACCTGACCTGTCTTAACTAGGACCTGACTTGCCCTAACTAAGGACCTGACTTGCCTTAACTAAGGACCTGACTTGCCTTAACTAGGACCTGACTTGCCTTAACTAGGACCTGACCTGCCTTAACTAGGACCTGACTTGCCTTAACTAGGACCTGACCTGCCTTAACTAGGACCTGACCTGCCTTAACTAGGACCTGACTTGCCTTAACTAGGACCTGACCTGCCTTAACTAGGACCTGACCTGCCTTAACTAGGACCTGACCTGCCTTACCTAGGACCTGACCTGCCTTAACTAGGACCTGACTTGCCTTAACTAGGACCTGACCTGCCTTACCTAGGACCTGACTTGCCTTAACTAGGACCTGACCTGCCTTACCTAGGACCTGACCTGCCTTAACTAGGACCTGACTTGCCTTAACTAGGACCTGACCTGCCTTACCTAGGACCTGACCTGCCTTAACTAGGACCTGACCTGCCTTACCTAGGACCTGACCTGCCTTAACTAGGACCTGACTTGCCTTAACTAGGACCTGACTTGCCTTAACTAGGACCTGACCTGCCTTACCTAGGACCTGACCTGCCTTAACTAGGACCTGACTTGCCTTAACTAGGACCTGACCTGCCTTACCTAGGACCTGAATTTGCCTTAACTAGGACCTGACTTGCCTTAACTAGGACCTGACTTGCCTTAACTAGGACCTGACCTGCCTTACCTAGGACCTGACCTGCCTTAACTAGGACCTGACCTGCCTTAACTAGGACCTGACCTGCGCCTTAACTAGGACCTGACCTGCCTTAACTAGGACCTGACCTGCCTTACCTAGGACCTGACCTGCCTTACCTAGGACCTGACTTGCCTTAACTAGGACCTGACCTGCCTTAACTAGGACCTGACCTGCCTTAACTAGGACCTGACCTGCCTTACCTAGGACCTGACCTGCCTTACCTAGGACCTGACTTGCCTTAACTAGGACCTGACCTGCCTTAACTAGGACCTGACCTGCCTAACTAGGACCTGACCTGCCTTAACTAGGACCTGACCTGCCTAACTAGGACCTGACCTGCCTTAACTAGGACCTGACCTGCCTTAACTAGGACCTGACCTGCCTTAACTAGGACCTGCCTTGCCTTACCTAGGACCTGACCTGCCTTAACTAGGACCTGACCTGCCTTAACTAGGACCTGACCTGC
Source organism: Pterois miles (assembly GCA_947000775.1). Taxonomy (NCBI): domain Eukaryota; kingdom Metazoa; phylum Chordata; class Actinopteri; order Perciformes; family Scorpaenidae; genus Pterois; species Pterois miles. Next base: position 148,137 of record CAMQGK010000328.1, read on the forward strand.
CTTAACTAGGACCTGACCTGCCTAACTAGGACCTGACTTGCCTTAACTAGGACCTGCCTTGCCTTACCTAGGACCTGACCTGCCTTAACTAGGACCTGACCTGCCTTAACTAGGACCTGACCTGCCTAACTAGGACCTGACCTGCCTTAACTAGGACCTGACTTGCCTTAACTAGGACCTGACCTGCCTTACCTAGGACCTGACCTGCCTTAACTAGGAACTGGCCTGCCTTACCTAGGACCTGACCTGCCTTAACTAGGACCTGACTTGCCTTAACTAGGACCTGACTTGCCTTAACTAGGACCTGACCTGCCTTAACTAGGACCTGATCTGCCTTAACCCGGACCTGACATGCCTTAACTAGGACCTGACCTGCCTTACCTAGGACCTGACTTGCCTTAACTAGGACCTGACTTGCCTTAACTAGGACCTGACTTGCCTTAACTAGGACCTGACCTGCCTTACCTAGGACCTGACCTGCCTTAACTAGGACCTGACCTGCCTTACCTAGGACCTGACCTGCCTTAACTAGGACTTGACCTGCCTTAACTAGGACCTGACCTGCCTTAACTAGGACCTGACCTGCCTTACCTAGGACCTGACCTGCCTTAACTAGGACCTGACCTGCCTTAACTAGGACCTGACTTGCCTTAACTAGGACCTGACCTGCCTTAACTAGGACCTGACCTGCCTTAACTAGGACCTGACTTGCCTAACTAGGACCTGACCTGCCTTAACTAGGACCTGACCTGCCTTACCTAGGACCTGACATGCCTTAACTAGGACCTGACCTGCCTAACTAGGACCTGACCTGCCTTAACTAGGACCTGACCTGCCTTAACTAGGACCTGACCTGCCTTAACTAGGACCTGACCTGCCTAACTAGGACCTGACCTGCCTTAACTAGGACCTGACCTGCCTTAACTAGGACCTGACCTGCCTAACTAGGACCTGACCTGCCTTAACTAGGACCTGACCTGCCTTAACTAGGACCTGACCTGCCTAACAAGGACCTGACCTGCCTTAACTAGGACCTGACCTGCCTTAACTAGGACCTGACCTGCCTTAACTAGGACCTGACCTGCCTTAACCCGGACCTGACATGCCTTAACTAGGACCTGACCTGCCTTACCTAGGACCTGACTTGCCTTAACTAGGACCTGACTTGCCTTAACTAGGACCTGACTTGCCTTAACTAGGACCTGACCTGCCTTACCTAGGACCTGACCTGCCTTAACTAGGACCTGACCTGCCTTACCTAGGACCTGACCTGCCTTAACTAGGACTTGACCTGCCTTAACTAGGACCTGACCTGCCTTAACTAGGACCTGACCTGCCTTACCTAGGACCTGACCTGCCTTAACTAGGACCTGACCTGCCTTAACTAGGACCTGACTTGCCTTAACTAGGACCTGACCTGCCTTAACTAGGACCTGACCTGCCTTAACTAGGACCTGACTTGCCTAACTAGGACCTGACCTGCCTTAACTAGGACCTGACCTGCCTTACCTAGGACCTGACATGCCTTAACTAGGACCTGACCTGCCTAACTAGGACCTGACCTGCCTTAACTAGGACCTAACCTGCCTTAACTAGGACCTGACCTGCCTTAACTAGGACCTGACCTGCCTAACTAGGACCTGACCTGCCTTAACTAGGACCTGACCTGCCTTAACTAGGACCTGACCTGCCTAACTAGGACCTGACCTGCCTTAACTAGGACCTGACCTGCCTTAACTAGGACCTGACCTGCCTAACAAGGACCTGACCTGCCTTAACTAGGACCTGACCTGCCTTAACTAGGACCTGACCTGCCTTAACTAGGACCTGACCTGCCTAACTAGGACCTGACCTGCCTTAACTAGGACCTGACCTGCCTTAACTAGGACCTGACCTGCCTAACTAGGACCTGACCTGCCTTAACTAGGACCTGACCTGCCTTAACTAGGACCTGACCTGCCTAACAAGGACCTGACCTGCCTTAACTAGGACCTGACCTGCCTTAACTAGGACCTGACCTGCCTTAACTAGGACCTGACCTGCCTTAACCCGGACCTGACATGCCTTAACTAGGACCTGACCTGCCTTACCTAGGACCTGACTTGCCTTAACTAGGACCTGACTTGCCTTAACTAGGACCTGACTTGCCTTAACTAGGACCTGACCTGCCTTACCTAGGACCTGACCTGCCTTAACTAGGACCTGACCTGCCTTACCTAGGACCTGACCTGCCTTAACTAGGACTTGACCTGCCTTAACTAGGACCTGACCTGCCTTAACTAGGACCTGACCTGCCTTACCTAGGACCTGACCTGCCTTAACTAGGACCTGACCTGCCTTAACTAGGACCTGACTTGCCTTAACTAGGACCTGACCTGCCTTAACTAGGACCTGACCTGCCTTAACTAGGACCTGACTTGCCTAACTAGGACCTGACCTGCCTTAACTAGGACCTGACCTGCCTTACCTAGGACCTGACATGCCTTAACTAGGACCTGACCTGCCTAACTAGGACCTGACCTGCCTTAACTAGGACCTGACCTGCCTTAACTAGGACCTGACCTGCCTTAACTAGGACCTGACCTGCCTAACTAGGACCTGACCTGCCTTAACTAGGACCTGACCTGCCTTAACTAGGACCTGACCTGCCTAACTAGGACCTGACCTGCCTTAACTAGGACCTGACCTGCCTTAACTAGGACCTGACCTGCCTAACAAGGACCTGACCTGCCTTAACTAGGACCTGACCTGCCTTAACTAGGACCTGACCTGCCTTAACTAGGACCTGACCTGCCTTACCTAGGACCTGACCTGCCTTAACTAGGACCTGACCTGCCTAACTAGGACCTGACCTGCCTTAACTAGGACCTGACCTGCCTAACTAGGACCTGACCTGGCTTCGTCCCCCATCACTCAGAGCGTTAGGAGGGTGACGTTGTCACAGCCAGAGAGGAGGAATGATTGTAGCTACAGCGCTCTGCTGGTGGACATGAGGGCAGACCTGACAACATGTGAATGTAGTCTTAGACTAGAGTTGGTAGAAACTCCTGGAGGAAGAGAAACTAGACTGGGAACGTGGAAAAATAAGCGCTGAAGCTGAATCGGAGACCAAACTGGGTCTTGGGGTTTCCGGTTCTGAGTATGTCTTATTCTTCTCTGCCAGGTGATTTCTTTACATTTCCAGAAGTGAAGTCTAGATTCAGTTCAGACACCAACCACAGCGTCCTCTGTCTCTGTTATACAGGACAGGACAAGGTCAGGCTCTGCTCCACCCTTTACAGTACTACAGGAACCTGACACTCCACACACACACACACACACACACACACACACACAGGTACGTGCACAGGGTTCAGTTTACCACAAAGCCTCGTGGGAAGAGTGACATCATCCCCTCTCTTTCTTCGCAGCTGTCAATCAGCAGAGACAATATATAGATATACAAGAACTGGAGAATATTTCTTCACTGAAGGACGAGCAGGACCGGCACTGAACGCTTTTCTTGATGGAAAAGATTATTTCGCTCTGTTGCTCAGTTCGACCGGCCAAGTTTGAATGACAGGTAGTTCGTCCAATCACCTGCCAGGTATGTTTGTGAATGAGCCTGCTCTTTTCCAAACAGATTCAGTGACGGTTCTGTGCACCAGACCATCCCAGATCCATTGTCCCTTCAGCACTGAAGTCTTGGATTGTGGTCCCTAAAGTGACGCCAGGACCCCTGAATCCCCTCTCACATACAGCTGAAGACGGGTTCATGTTTCACTAAAATTGAGGCAATGAAAGGCCAACAACTGGTTGCCAGTTTCTCAGAATGGTCAATGGCACCGCTTCCTGTTGAGCTCTGTAATATTAATATACAGTTACAAGAAAAAGCCTTTGGGATTACTTGGATTTCTGCATAAATTGGTCATAAAATGTTGTTCCGATCTTCATCTAAGTCACAACAATAAACACAGTCTGCTGAAACTAATGCTGCACAAAACAATTTTTTTGTTTTTAATTGAACGCAACATGTAAACATTCCCAGTGCAGGGTGGAAAAAGTATGAAAACACTACTTTTTGTGCTGAGTAGAGCCGTACGGTACCATGCAGTGGAATTAAAGTGTAACGGTACACATGTCAGTACGAACATATCTCTGTTATCTTGTGCTTCTCTTGGTTGTCGTTGATTATTTCAATGTGCTGATATTAACTTCTGTCCTCACTCTACTTACTACTTACTTGTTTTGTTTTTGTTTTTGTTTTCAGCGACCTGAATGGAAACAACCTGACAGTCATCACCAAGACCGACTTCTCTGGTCTCAAACACCTCAGAGTCCTGTAAGTCTCAAAACCCTTGTAGAGATCACAGTTATCCAGATAACACTGATCACCCTCAGCCACTAGATGTCACAGTCTCATTCTATTACAGTCACTTCACAACAAGTGGTTGCCCTCTCGTTGTACAACCTCTGTATTTACGGTCGAGTGGAGCCAGAGACTCGAGCAGATGGTCATCTCAAGTGATGAATCTTAAAAGGTCCTGCTCAGACCTGGCATTAACTCGCGTCCAGAGTGATCCAGTCACAAGTGGACAACTCTAAATACGTCTGCTCACACCTGGTGTTAGGATGCGTCTCCACAAGTGTCTTGAGCATCAACCTGTGGTCTGATCTCACCTCCCTGCTCTGTGTTAGTTAAGGTTTTAAGGACTGTGGCTGTTTGTAGGCAAATTGTGATTTTAAGGATCATTGTTGTAGAAGATTAAGATAAGACAGCTAATATGTCCTCACAGTTGTCACTTGTTGCCACCGGAAATATCCACATATTGTGCATCCTGATGGAGGCAGTGGTGTCAGAGACAGATGGTGCCTCCAGATGTGGTGGTGTTTACGGTGCTCACCAGTTGGTCCCTGAACGCCTCCCTCATGTTGTATTCACGACCTCGTCAGTGAAAGTGTCTGAAAGCTCCGAGTTCACGACTTGTGACGTGTTTGTTGACATTGTGAGAAACGGTGGAGCCCACAGAAGTTCATTTATCGCTGCATAATAAGTTAATATTGTTCAGTATGTTGTCATATGAGTCATATATTGTTTTCCATGGTAATTTTATATGTCAGAGGAAAATGTTGATATTCCCAACGACCTCATCTTCTGCTCTGTCGTTATGTCTTTACATTTCCTGCATCACTAGCTAGCTCTCTGAACTGTTAGCCTCTGTGGCTCCTGGACTCAGGCAGTAACCTTAATATTGTCGTTGCTTAGCAGCAGTGTTTTTCATGACTTAACCACTTGAACGCAACACATACTGTGTCCACGACTTCACATGTTGTAAACATGAGCTCACCAGTGTCATCTGAAGGCACCGTATTGTCCCTTTTTCCCCCACTAACTGGCAACCTGATCGCTGACGACACCACGTGATACCAACGTCGTTGTACTATTGGCTCACAAGCCATGTTAGAGTTGGAGATAAACAACAACGATAACATTCATTTTGGACTCATCAGGATTTTAAAATGATTAACATACAATCATCATTTTTTACATAACAGTGTCACATATGACCTTTAAATTAGTGGCACTTTTTTTTAATTCAGTATTTTTGCCTTTTTTTTGCAGTTGATTATTATGTGATTATATATTTTATTTAGAAATATAAAAATAAATAAATAAAAATGAGATATTTGTGTGAAATAGAGGCCTAGCTGCCTCTCACAGCTCGTATGAGTCCAGCAGAGATTCGTTCCCACATTTCTCTGCTGGTTTTCGGTCTGGTCGGGGTGCAGGGATCATGGCTGTGGTGCCTCCAGAAGCCAGAGGCAGCAGAACGATACTTTAGCTCTGCAGTGACACATGAGCCACCCAGAGGTGCTTGTTCGGTGTCAGTGTCAGTCACATTTACAACGGGGAGGGGTTGATCCACGACCTTTTGACCTGGAAACACAGTGCCTTTGGGCGAGGCTGCACCGATGGCGGTTTCCTGTGTTTACCTGATGACTGGGTCCGGCGCTGAGAGTCCGTGATGGACGCGAGGTGTTAAAAAGGTGACATGCCGGGAACTAATGACATCTCCTGAGGCCTGTTCACAACAGATTAGCAGCCGGCTGGGAGCCCCGGGCTCGTTGCTGTCAGGAGGGGATTGAGTGTTACACCGCTGGTTTATTATGTGGAGTGTATTTATCAAACGCTCAGACCCCAGCAGCAACCGTGTGAGGAGTAATGTGTGTTGAGGCTTTTCAGTGTGATTAATGAGGGTGATCTGCTGAGCTGAAGGTGGTTTGTGGAGAGCATCATTTCCATTTTCACTATTGTGTGTGCAGACTATCAACATGGATGCATTCATTACTTATCATATCACCACAAATAATTAGCTGCTCTGGCTTGTGTTTGTTTTTTTTAATTTACTAAATAGGAAATTGATGCCTCCCTCTTGCCATAATTAGTTACATTTTTACTGGGTGCACTTTTGTTCTATCCTGATATTATACTAAGAATAAACTGCATATGCTTGAATCATGTTTTTGATGTGGTGTAATGGCAAAATATTAAAAAAATATGTTTTTTATTGATCAGTTGACAAACTAGGTTCAGATTGTTATTTATGCTTAATGTGTGCTGTCATGTGTTTCTCAATTAATTCATTCATTTTTCATTGATAAGTTGACAAAGCATAATAAGTCTCTGAATGACATGTTTAAACCGTATTTATGTTTAATGTGTTGCAGTGTGTTTGTAAATGGATTAATGTGTCCGTTTTAATTGCAGACATCTGATGGAGAACCAGATCAGTAACGTGGAGAGAGGAGCTTTTGATGAGCTGAAGGAGCTGGAGAGACTGTGAGAGCCCACAGACACATTCACACCTCTATACTGTACCTGCAGTTATTACACGGCTTCGTTGAATACTCCATTCTGATTGGTCACGCACGGCGCTCTACGGTCTGCTATCCGTTGTTATGGACGTTGTTCTGATGTCGGACTCTGGCGGACTATTTTTGTGTCAAAGTACTGATTTCTTCAGTGAATAGCTGTGTAATAATCAGCATAATGTGCAGCTAGCGAGTCACTGCTGTGAAATAAACCCCTTCAGGGCGATGCATCGATATCGCTTCTGATTTCACAGCAATGACCAGCTCATTATCCCTTACGTAGACTTAAGGAGACATTTCCACTAAATTGACTGCAACGTTTACTGATCCGCTGTGTTTCTGTTCATCCAGTCGTCTCAACAAGAACCATCTCAGCCAGCTTCCAGAGCTGCTGTTTCAGAAGAATGAAGGCCTGTCTCGACTGTGAGTCTCCAACAGCTCCTCACACTTTACTGTCCTCTATTCTAGACCTAACATCTGAACCCTGGACTCCTCTCCCTGTTCCCGCCCTCTACTCTACTTCCTGCTGCATTTTATAAACACACACAATGATAGTTGGACCTGTTATATATATAAACGGGCCAGTTGTTGTAGATAGTTAAATTAAGTATTATAGTAGTATAGATAGTTAGATGAAGTATTCTGATAATTTGCCTTCTAATGAAGTTGCTGCGTGTCGTTGTCGTTGAAACACACGACAGCGAGTGTCTGGTGTTGTTTTCACCGTGTCAGTCTGTGCCATCATACTGTATTATATATATGTACAATCAGACAGCACCTACTGTACTTGTTGAGTTCCTGCAGCGCTGCAGCTCGTTGTATTAGCGTTGCTCTCATCCCTGTTTTCTGTGATGTGCCACCACTCAGGGGTTAATTTTCCTTTAACTGTACTTTGAGCATGTAGATGTACATGCTCAATGCACGTCGAGCGCTACTTCGATCTTTACTGTTGGATGGCGACGTGTCTGGTCTCTCCGGTGGAGCTTTCACTGCGAGGCGGCAGGTTTCCACCCGGCAGCGCTGCCACTGCTCCATCCTTTGCACAGTGATTGCCTAATTAAAGTTCTGGTTCACTTATAGCACAGGATTAAAATTTAAACTACTGCCAAATAGGTGCTTTTTTTGCTTTTTGCTTTGACACCAAATCCTCCACCACTGCTTGTAGCACTTGTCGTCCGACTATCTGTTGATAACACGGCACTGCTGCACCAAAACAAACTAAATTGGCTTTACTTCTATTAAAAAAAGTAATACCATGGTGGGGGTGATTGATGTGTACCCGACCACCGTGTAACACCAGCAGCACTGACCAGCGAGCCTACCTTCCACTGTACTCTTCAGTTTTCCTTTTAGTGTTGCTGCATTCATCTGCAGACTGTCTTTGACGGTGGACAGTAAACATTTACACTTCGGTTATTATCAGTCAGACGCTGCATGTTGCCACCAGTGTGCAGTCGATGCAGAACCAAACAAAATGTGGTAAATCTGCTGATGTGTTATGGTGATGAGAGTCTGTAGTGAAGTAGGTCTAGTTCAGTAATCCAGTTTTTGTAGATTTTTATCTCCATTGTTCTACTTTGTTTGTACCGTTGACCAGGGTCTGAAATTAGCTCCCGCCGCTCGCTAAATGACGGTAAATTGTTGGCAGTGGTGGATAAAATCGTCTGGCCATCCATCACTTTGTCAGACAGGGAAAACAGCACTGATGGGAACAGAGACCCGGTTCCTAGTTGTCTGATTCCTCCAAGACTATTGATTTCTCTCTTTCCACAGTTACACATGCACAGTGATTATAACGGCATATATACACTACACAATCATGTTTGGGTTCGTATATACGGTAATTCAAAATACTGACACCAAGACTTTTTTTAATCAAAGCAGATATTTAAATAATAATTTGAATTGTGTGTTTTTATTGTGTTATTTGTGTACTGTACCCTCCCTCCTCCAGAAGCTACGGTGTTATTCAAGCACTCAAATTAATCTTGCATATACAGTTGTGTTCAAAATTATTCAGCCCCCACAGTAGATAAGTGTTTTTGCAAGTTTGACATTTATTTTTCCTTTTGTTTACAATCACATTAAATAATGACATGTCAAATAGACAAATACAACTGAAATTACAAAAATATTTTTGGAATATTCCAATCAATGGCCTTTCTGTGATTACCTCATTGACAAAATGATTCCACCCCCTAGTCCACCACTCTGAAGAACAGAGGTTTCCATCAGGTGTTGTCAAACAGCTGATGGAAACACCTGTAGATGTGAACGGACCCTAATGAGCAGCAATTAAGCAGATTTAAAAGGACTGTGACACATGGCTCTTCTTGGCAGTTAATGACATCTTTGCAACATGGTGAAGTCCAAGGAATGGTCAAAAAAGTTCAGAGAGGAGGTCATTTCACTTCATAAGCAAGGATATGGATGTAAAAAGATGACAAAGAGGCTAAACATTTCAAGAGACACAACTGGGAGCATAGTCTGCAAGTTTAAAGCTAAAGGCACAGTGGAAACGCTACCTGGGCCTGGTAGAAAGAGGTTACTGTCTGCAACTGCTGTACGATACCTGAGGCGAAAGGTGGAGAAAAATCCCCGGTGACAGCTGAGGAACTACGACAGGACATGTCAAAGGGAGGTATTCAGGTTTCTGCCCAGACAATAAGACGCACACTGCCAAATGATGGCTTCCATGCAAGACCTCCCAGACGCACAAGTAGAGTCGACTCCAGTAGGCCAGAAACCATGTGGACAAACCACAGAGGTTCTGGGATACTGTTCTCTGGAGTGATGAGACCAAACTGGAGCTTTTTGGGCCAATGGATCAACAGTACGTGTGGAGGAGAAAGAATGATGCCTATAAAGAAAAGACCACCCTGCCTACTGTGAAGCACGGTGGGGGGTCAGTCATGCTCTGGGGTTGGTTTGCTTCTTCAGGTTCAGGGAATCTTCAGCGTGTGCAGGTATTATGAATTCAGTTCACTACCAGGACATCTTGGATGCAAATGTCATGCAGTCAGTGACAAAGCTGAGGCTTGGGAGACGTTGGACCTTCCAACAGGACAATGATCCTCAGCATACCTCAAAATGAGGAGGAATGGACAAAGATACCTGTGGATCGCTGCAAGAAACTTGTGTCAAACTATGCTTCACGTCTAAAGGATGTTATTGTTGAAAAAGGATGTTGTACTAAGTACTAAAGTTGTACATACCTAAGGGGTTGAATAATTTTGTCAATGAGGTAATCACAGAAAGGCCATTAATTGGAATTATTCCAAAAAATATTTTTGTTATTTCAGTTGTATTTTTCTATTTGACACGTCATTAAGATAAGATAAGATAAGATATTCCTTTATTAGTCCCACAGTGAGGAAATTCACACATTACAGCAGCAAGTGGATAGTGCCGTAAAAGACAGGAGCATAGATTTAAAAACAGTATTAATACAAATAAAATAAATTAGTATATACATAATAGAACAGTAAAGCCAGAAATATGTCCATCATATCAGTAAATAATTGTCCAGTTACTATGATTTGAGCAGATGATATAATTGTACATATGAGTCCTTATTGCACTTATGTCCGGTGAGTTTGTTGTGAATGTGACTGTGTATGTGGTCTACTGGGAGCAGTGCTGGTTTATGTGGTCTACTGGGAGCAGTGTTGGTTGTGGAGTCTGTATGTGGTCTACTGGGAGCAGTGCTGGCTGTGAATGTGTATGTGGTCTACTGGGAGCAGTGCTGGTTGTGAATGTGTATGTGTTCTACTGGGAGCAGTGCTGGTTGTGAATGTGTATGTGGTCTACTGGGAGCAGTGCTTGTTGTGTATGTGTATGTGGTCTACTGGGAGCAGTGCTGGTTGTGAATGTCTATGTAGTCTACTGGGAGCAGTGCTGGTTATGAATGTGTATGTGGTTTACTGGGAGCAGTGCTGGTTGTGAATGTCTATGTAGTCTACTGGGAGCAGTGCTGGTTGTGAATGTGTATGTGGTCTACTGGGAGCAGTGCTGGTTGTGAATGTGTATGTGGTCTACTGGGAGCAGTGCTGGTTGTGAATGTGTATGTAGTCTACTGGGAGCAGTGCTGGTTGTGAATGTGTATGTGGTCTACTGGGAGCAGTGTTGGTTGTGAATGTGTATGTAGTCTACTGGGAGCAGTGCTGGTTGTGAATGTGTATGTGGTCTACTGGGAGCAGTGCTGGTTGTGGAGTCTAACAGCTGCAGGCAGGAAGGACCTTCTGTAACGCTCCTTCGTACACTTAGGGTGTAGCAGCCTGTCACTGAAGGAGCTCTCCAGAGCTCTGATGGTGTCTCTCATGGGGTGGGAGTCCTTCTCCATCATGGACGACAGCTTAGCCATCGTCCTCCTCTCTCCCACCACCTGCACTGAGTCCAGAGAGCATCCCAGGACAGAGCTGGTCGTTTTGAGGTTTGGGTCCTGGACAATAATTGTCATTGTTTTTTGGTAGTAATTGATTTCCAATAATAAATATATACATACATTTGCAAACAGTAGCTTATTTGCCCACTCCCATGTTATTAACGGTATTAAATACAAATCTCCCTTTAATGTAGATTTTGAACAGATAGAAAATGTGTGATTAATTTGCAATTACTAGCCAGTGACTTTAGACAATCAGTTAATTTTTTAATAACTTTATTTCGAACAATTAAAATAAATAACAATTACAAATATAAACCAAAAAAACAGGAATTACCATTTGATAGTTGTCTCAGTATATCTCCAAAGTTCAAAATGAATCCTCAATCAATATGAATATACTGTTATGTCCAATAGTGACTAATAATGATAGAAAAAAGAGAAACCCATTAACAAAAGAAAAAAAGCCTCTGTTGGAAATGGAATAGGATGAAGCAGAAGCTTATCCAGTCCTATCCCAATGTATTATGTCCAATTACATGTTAACTAGTCATCAGTAAGGGCCCCAACCAACGTTTTACTTTTCTCTGCCTGGATTCAAAGATGCTCCTCCCTGATGTATTTTGATAAAATGAACTGCTTATACAGTTTCTTAAATTGCACAATATTTGCACTTTTTTTTAATATCTTCCCAGAGTCCATTCCATAAAACCACTCCACAGATGGATATGCACATACCTTTAAGTTTGGTTCTAGCGTAATGCTGCTTAAATTTCACTTCCCCTCTTAAATCATAACCCCCTTCTCTCTCTGTGAATAATTTCTGTATGTTGCTGGGTAGCATTTTATCATTGGCCCTATACATTATTTGTCTTGTTTTGAAATCCACCAGATCCCTGAGCTTTAATGTTTGTAATTTTATGAATAGGATGTTGGTGTGTTCGTTGTATCCGACATGATTTACTGGTCTTATGGCTTGTTTTTGTAATGTGCATAAAGATTGTAATGTGGTTTATTAGTTACCCCAAACCTCTACACAATAATTCAAATATGGTAGCACCAGTGAACAATACAAAATATACATTGATTTGTCATTTGAAATGTGTCTTGCTTTCCCCATCAGTGCGATGCTGCGTGCTACCTTCGCCCTGACGTGTTTTATGTGGGTTTCCAGCAGATTTTGTGGTCGAGAATCACACCCAAAAATTTGTTTTCATATACCCTTTCTATTTCAACATTCCCAATCCTCAGATCTATCGGTGCATCTAATCTCCGGTTTCCAAACGGCATCAGTTTGGTTTTGCTCAGATTGATTGAGAGTTTGTTTTGATCAAACCACGTTTTAAGTTTGCCGATTTCAATCGTGACCTCTTCCAGAAGCTGCTGTAGATTATCCCCAGAACAGAAAATGTTTGTGTCATCTGCAAATAACACACATTTCAATGTATTTGAAACCTTACAGATGTCATTAATATACATAATGAACAATTTTGGTCCCAAAACTGACCCCTGTGGGACGCCACAAGTAATAACCAGTTGTGTAGATCGATGGATGGACTTTTCTGGTGTGCGTCCGTGGAAATGTGAGTTTATTTTGGTGATGTTTATATTAGCTGGATACTAATGATTAGCAGACCTCCATGTGTTATCTTAGGCTCACTTTGTTGTTAGTTTATTCAGTTAATTATAATCACTCTGTACTCTTGTGCAAAAGACTATAATCTGCGCCGTCACCACAACACTAAACATCCAAATTTCAAAAAAATGATGAACCACATCAGAGGAAATTCAAGCACGCAGCACCGCCTGATCCGTAAATTTGTGCGGGAATCCCAGGCTCCTCATTATGACCTGTTACTCCACAATGACGTGCGCTGGCTCGGTGAGGTAAAGCACTGGAGCGCTTCGTTGAACTCCGTGCCCAAGTGGTGGATCTTGGAAACAAAGCTAATCAAAAGCGGCAGTCGAGGGCCGGATTACACGGTTCGGCGGGCCGGATTCGGCCCGCGGGCCGCCAGTTCATGATCGGCAAAGGCTACTCGAGGACTAGCTGCTCGCTGTGTGGCGCTGTGGTGATGCCGCCAGTGGCGGGTTAATGGAGACTCTCTGTCCTCTCCGTAGTTGGAGCTGCCGACCAAAACCACTTTATTCCTGTTTGTTTCATGTCCCAGTTTTCAGGAATAAAAGTGTAGTGTTTCATCCACCTCGACTCATTATTGGTCCAATCAGCAGAGCAGAACCAGAGCAGTCACATATATTTATCATTGGAAATCAATAACTACCAAAAAGCAATGACAAAGATTGTCCAGGACCCCTCACAGGTACTGCATTTAGTGTCCAAAATATGCTCAAATCATAATATGGTGAACCGCAGCCCAACAGACAACAACAGCTGTCAGTGTGTCAGAGTGCTGACTTGACTAGGACTTGATCCAGACTGACTGGGACTATCATGAAGTGGTCATGTCTGTAAAGGGGAGACTCGTGGGGACCCAGAGAGCCATTTTTATTCACACATCTGGAGGTCAGAGGTCAAAGGACCCCTTTGAAAATGGCCAGTTTTTCCTCACCAAACTTTAGCATAACTTCTATCAGCGTATATGAGTGTCGCAGTATTTACTGACCTTTGTGACAAGCTTGTCTGACGGACCTTTAGGTTTCCTAAATTCAGAAAAGCTTTAAAACTGAACCTGCTACAACCTCCAAAAGATCAGTTGTGTTAATGTGTTAAAGAAATTAGTGGCGTTAAACCGATTTTGCCTTGACGTGTTCTCACATTAACTAAAAATAAATACCATTTTACCCAAACAAAGCATCTTTCATTTTCAGAAATGAGTATTCTCCACTAGTTTCCACTTTCTTGCAACCAAATTTTGATGACATGTAGAAATAATAGACTACTATTACACATGAACATTACTAACATAAAGTCTGCATTAATTTTTCTTCATTATTTTTGTGGAGTAAAGCAGTTCAGATTCTTCCAATCAATCTGTAATCTAATCGCATTAGCGTTGATGGAATTGGTCCATTTATCAATTAGCAGTTTAGACAGGAAGTTTATCACCAACTATGTTGATAAGCCATTAATCATTTTATCTATCTATCTATCTATCTATCTATCGATCTATCTGTCTATATATCTATCTGTCTATCTATCTATCTATCTATCTATCGATCTATCTGTCTATCTATCTGTCTATATATATCTATCTATCTATCTATCTATCTATCTATCTATCTATCTATCTATCTATCTATCTCCTCAGCGATAAAATATAATGCAACTTGATTTACTGTGATGGATTCTTGTAACTCAAGAGTTTGCTGATATTATCATATCGTTAGGAGATGATTGAAAGCCAATGGACTCCTGAAAAAATACATGAAATAATCATTAACAAATCAACATTATTGCTTTGAGATTTCAGTGAACCCCACCACCTTGACCTGTGGCCACACCTTTTGCCGCCACTGTCTGGCTCTGTGGTGGGAGGCCAGTCACAATAATCAGTGCTCAGTGTGCCGGCAGAGGTGGGAAGGATTCCCTCAAATCAACATATTACTGAGGTATGCTTTTCACAGCCACACCATATCAGGGAATGCATGTTTGACTTTCTGACCACAGTATTCAAATTTCTCTCATAGTAGTACAGTAGAGAACAGAGACCTACTGACAACTTCTAAAACAAAAAACTTGTGTGTGTGTGTGTGTGTGTGTGTGTATGTGTGTGTGTCAGGTGTGGTTTTACATACACCCCCATGAGTCAAGGGCAGGGAAATTTTGTGATACTAGTGTCAATGTGATATCACTAATGTAATAAAAGAAATGAATGTGTTTAAATGCTAAATGTTGTCTGAACACAAGCAGCCATAATAGAACTCTATAATCAGACTTTATTGAAGCAGATAGACAGTACAGACCAAAAGTTTGGACACACCTTCTCATTCAAAGAGTTTTCTTTATTTTCATATTAAAATTGTAGATTCACATTGAAGGCATCAAGACTATGAACCTGGCACCTCTCCGTTAGCTTTAGCTTCTCTGCCTAATGAGTGATGAGCAAGGCAGTACAATATACAGTATAATCCACATTACCGGTGCCGGACTTGCCCTCAGTATGTGGTCTAAGATCAGAGGTTGACTGATTAATCGTGAGCCGATTAATCGACAATTTGTGGACATTTTTTTCATAATCGGCCACCACTTCCTATTAACTTACTGCTTTCCTCTCTAGGGATACAACTGAGCAGAGATCAGGCCAACCTCCAAATCCACCAGAGCCTGCGAGCCTTCCAGAGGTAGTACAGTATAATCTAAGATACAAACTGTTTTTGGTGTAATGCTCTGGAACAGGGTGTCGTAGTATATACTGGAAAGAGTAGTCCACTGATTTAACATTGCACTGACATTGTGAGACTCACAATGGATGGATTAAAACAAAAAGGATCAAAATGGACGCAGCAGAACCTGAGATATCCTCTGTTTTTTTCCTTCCTTGTCAAAACCTGTTGCATATATTACCCACAATGCAAGTTTAAGTTATCCCCTGAACTTGCCTTGTGTCAGTCTCATCTGTTCACGCTTATTTAGTTTGTGGTCTGAAGCAGATTTCTACATGTTTCTAGGATTGGTGACATGCGGAGATCCCGGAGTAGCCAGGATAGAGGAGAGGGGAGAGGATCCAGAGGATCCAGAGGATCCAGAGGATCCAGAGGATCCAGAGGGAGGATCTTCTGCTTTGCAGTCTTAATTGCAGTCCTATTTGTGGCTGTAAGTACACAATGGCAGTAAAGTTAAAAAAAAAAATATGTACAGGTTATCACATTAGTGGATGCAGAGGTCAGTGTTCATATTATGTGGACAGATCATGTTTATTTTGTCCATGTGGCACTTGGGAACAATGTGGCATTAAATCTGTGTGTGTGTGCTGCTGGCAGCATGTAAACAGATGAGTAAAAGTCTGAAAACAGCCATGAGGAGGAGCAGAAGTCTGGTTTTAGGAAATGGGGCCTGGGCCTGGTTGCAAACCATCAGTTTGTTTTGGATGCTTTTGACTTTTTTTTGTGTATTGGATCATAATGTTTCCTGGAAACTGAGATTACTATCAAAATCTGTCGTCATGCTGGGAAAAAAAAATAGGAAAATGCTGTAAGTCCCAAGATTAAAATACTATTATAATTTCAAGTGGACATTGAGCTTCAGTTTCAACAGTATTTACATTTTAAGGAAGGCTAATGTGACTTATGCACCCACTGAACCCTCACTAGTCTGGTCCACCTTCCCTCCAGACTCAGCTTTATACATCTCTTGTACTTTAATTTCCAAAACTCCAAAGATACTTATGTTTCCTCTTTAGAGGTTATTTTCACCAGAAAGACAACCTCTTGTAGGAAATTAACAACATATAGGGGAAACTTCTGCATTTTTCAACCCAGATCCTATTTTCCCATGTTTTTGTGTCTAACCGACTAATGAGGACAGCGATTTTTCAAATTGGTGCAGTATTGAGGGAGAGTGCTGCAGATGGCAGCCGCTAAAGGGGCTGCAATGTGATCATATCAGGCAATTTACGTCCACTTAAAAGTGCTTGTTTGTGCCACTGACAGGCTCAGATTATTATGTAATCTATCACTGTGCTGAATGGACACTTGGCTTAACGACTGCATTGGCAGCGAATTGTCACGTCATATTTTGGAGTTTTGTTTTCAGCATTGTACTTTTTTTTTTGTTTAGAAGTGATCCTGCTCTTCTAAATTTACCAAATGATACAAAAATATATGTTTTGCAGCCTTACAGATCTTGGTCTATGAATCTGCACATTAATCAATGCATTCTCATAACTGCAAATAAAAATTAGTGTTTAACTGTTTACAAAGATGTGACACTTTTAATGAAATCCTACTCTTAACTGTACCATGGTGAATGTATTAATGTCTATGTTCCCAAACAACCCGCTGTCGGCCAGTAGCTAGTAGTGCCAGTAGCTAGTAGTGCTAGTAGTGCCAGTAGCTAGTAGTGCTAGTAGTGCCAGTAGCTAGTAGTGCTAGTAGTGCCAGTAGCTAGTAGTGCTAGTAGTGCCAGTAGCTAGTAGTGCCAGTAGCTAGTAGTGCTAGTAGTGCCAGTAGCTAGTAGTGCTAGTAGTGCCAGTAGCTAGTAGTGCCAGTAGCTAGTAGTGCCAGTAGCTAGTAGTGCTAGTAGTGCCAGTAGCTAGTAGTGCTAGTAGTGCCAGTAGCTAGTAGTGCCAGTAGCTAGTAGTGCCAGTAGCTAGTAGTGCTAGTAGTGCCAGTAGCTAGTAGTGCTAATAGTGCCAGTAGCTAGTAGTGCCAGTAGCTAGTAGTGCTAGTAGTGCCAGTAGCTAGTAGTGCTAGTAGTGCCAGTAGCTAGTAGTGCCAGTAGCTAGTAGTGCCAGTAGCTAGTAGTGCTAGTAGTGCCAGTAGCTAGTAGTGCTAGTAGTGCCAGTAGCTAGTAGTGCCAGTAGCTAGTAGTGCTAGTAGTGCCAGTAGCTAGTAGTGCCAGTGGCTAGTAGTGCCAGTAGCTAGTAGTGCTAGTAGTGCCAGTAGCTAGTAGTGCTAGTAGTGCCAGTAGCTAGTAGTGCTAGTAGTGCCAGTGGATAGTAGTGCCAGTAGCTAGTAGTGCCAGTAGCTAGTAGTGCCAGTGGATAGTAGTGCCAGTAGCTAGTAGTGCCAGTAGCTATTAGTGCCAGTAGCTAGTAGTGCAAGTAGCTATTAGTGCCAGTAGCTAGTAGTGCCAGTAGCTAGTAGTGCCAGTAGATAGTAGTGCCAGTAGCTAGTAGTGCCAGTAGCTAGTAGTGCCAGTGGATAGTAGTGCCAGTAGCTATTAGTGCCAGTAGCTAGTAGTGCAAGTAGCTATTAGTGCCAGTAGCTAGTAGTGCCAGTAGCTATTAGTGCCAGTAGCTAGTAGTGCCAGTAGCTAGTAGTGCCAGTAGCTATTAGTGCCAGTAGCTAGTAGTGCAAGTAGCTATTAGTGCCAGTAGCTAGTAGTGCCAGTAGCTAGTAGTGCTAGTAGTGCCAGTAGCTAGTAGTGCCAGTAGCTAGTAGTGCCAGTAGCTAGTAGTGCCAGTGGATAGTAGTGCCAGTAGCTAGTAGTGCCAGTAGCTAGTAGTGCCAGTAGCTAGTAGTGCTAGTAGTGCCAGTAGCTAGTAGTGCCAGTGGCTAGTAGTGCCAGTAGCTAGTAGTGCTAGTAGTGCCAGTAGCTAGTAGTGCTAGTAGTGCCAGTAGCTAGTAGTGCTAGTAGTGCCAGTGGATAGTAGTGCCAGTAGCTAGTAGTGCCAGTAGCTAGTAGTGCCAGTGGATAGTAGTGCCAGTAGCTAGTAGTGCCAGTAGCTATTAGTGCCAGTAGCTAGTAGTGCAAGTAGCTATTAGTGCCAGTAGCTAGTAGTGCCAGTAGCTAGTAGTGCCAGTGGATAGTAGTGCCAGTAGCTAGTAGTGCCAGTAGCTAGTAGTGCCAGTGGATAGTAGTGCCAGTAGCTATTAGTGCCAGTAGCTAGTAGTGCAAGTAGCTATTAGTGCCAGTAGCTAGTAGTGCCAGTAGCTATTAGTGCCAGTAGCTAGTAGTGCCAGTAGCTAGTAGTGCCAGTAGCTATTAGTGCCAGTAGCTAGTAGTGCAAGTAGCTATTAGTGCCAGTAGCTAGTAGTGCCAGTAGCTAGTAGTGCCAGTGGATAGTAGTGCCAGTAGCTAGTAGTGCCAGTAGCTAGTAGTGCCAGTGGATAGTAGTGCCAGTAGCTAGTAGTGCCAGTAGCTAGTAGTGCCAGTAGCTAGTAGTGCCAGTGGATAGTAGTGCCAGTAGCTATTAGTGCCAGTAGCTAGTAGTGCCAGTAGCTATTAGTGCCAGTAGCTAGTAGTGTTAGTAGTGCCAGTAGCTAGTAGTGCCAGTAGCTAGTAGTGCCAGTAGCTAGTAGTGCCAGTGGCTAGTAGTGCCAGTAGCTAGTAGTGCCAGTGGCTAGTAGTGCCAGTAGCTAGTAGTGCCAGTGGATAGTAGTGCCAGTAGCTAGTAGTGCCAGTGGCTAGTAGTGCCAGTAGCTAGTAGTGCCAGTGGCTAGTAGTGCCAGTAGCTAGTAGTGCCAGTAGCTAGTAGTGCCAGTAGCTAGTAGTGCCAGTGGCTAGTAGTGCCAGTAGCTAGTAGTGCCAGTAGCTAGTAGTGCCAGTGGATAGTAGTGCCAGTAGCTATTAGTGCCAGTGGCTAGTAGTGCCAGTGGCTAGTAGTGCCAGTAGCTAGTAGTTCCAGTGGCTAGTAGTGCCAGTAGCTAGTAGTGCCAGTAGCTAGTAGTGCCAGTAGCTAGTAGTGCCAGTAGCTAGTAGTGCCAGTAGCTAGTAGCCCGCGGGCCTCCAGTTGATGATCACTGCTGTAGAGAGTCTGTCTTTTGAATAAAACATCCCTGACCTGTTTGTCTCCATCCATCAGCTGCCCTTGCGTGGTTCAGCAGAGGACCTCTGGACTCACCTGTCCCACCGGCCGAGCCCGATATGGTCAGACTCTTAAAAGCAACTTGGTTTTCTCTTTTGCTTCTTTTGGTTTTTAATGTGCTCCTATAAACACAATGTTCTCAGTGTCATGTGAAACACAGTGAGGTCAACATGCACCATTAAAATGAATCTCCTGTCACTTCCAGGACTTGAACAGGAACAAGGATCTGCAGCAGCAGATGAGAGTCCTGCAGGACGAGCTGCTGAGATTACAGGAGCTCCACAAACCACCACTGGGCGACACTATGACCAACTTCGCTCTGGAGTCGAACGGTGAGACATTAAACCACCCTCATCATTTTCATCTGTCAGATTGTAATTCACACATGTGCTTTTTCCTTTTCACAGTCTTGTCATTTTCTCTGTGTTTTTGTGTGCAGGGGCCCGTGTTATAACTGAGCTGTCCTCAGAAACCTACCATGCCATAGAGATCTGTTACATTTCAGTGTTTCCGGTCTCTTGCGTCCCCCAGGACTCATTCAGACACCCAAACTTTGCTCTTCAGGTAGGAACTAGGAACTACATACACAAAACACATGGCTATGCTGTATAATAATATGATATTATAGTTTGGATTGTTTTACTGCCTGTTGTGTTTCACCACATGTCATCTTTATGCTCTTCCTTTCTTCAGGGAAAGAGGCTGCTCAGACACTGCTGGCCATTTGCTGGTGAGCGTGGACATTTATTCATCACTCTGTCCCAAGCAGTCACCATCAGCCACGTCACACTAGGTCACGTCACAAAGGACTCAACGCCAACCGGCAGCATCCAGAGCGCCCCGAAGGAGTTTTCTGTCTATGTAAGTCACTGATTTAAAGTCCTTCCTCTGCAGACGTCTTGTGTATTTCTCTGTCACAGACATGAGAACAACAAGGTGTTCAACTGGATCTCTGTCTTTCTCTCTTGCAGGGCATGAACTGTTTAGAGGATGAGGGTACCCTACTTGGGACCTTTGTTTATGATCAGGACGGCGAGGCGTTGCAGACTTTCAAACTGCCTGTGAGTATTACATCATGCAGTGAAACACATGCACATGGATTTTTTAAATTACACCCACCAGCTAACATATCATAGGAGTTACAGTTCATCTGTCCTCCTCGTAGGTCCTCGTTATATCCCTTATTTCCCTTCCTCTCAGTATTTGCTCAACTAACTGTGTTCATTTCTCTGTCTCTCAGGATCAGGAGAAAGGTGTCTTCAGACATGTGAAGCTGCAAGTCCAGAGTAACTGGGGAGAGCCCACCTACACTTGTTTGTACGACTTCAGGGTCCATGGGACCGTTTAGGAGCAGACGATTTGTTTATTCCAACAAACAACAAACAAATGGTTATCTGTGAGTAAATAGGCTTCATTTAACGTTGGGTTGTGGAATCTGCAGGCATAAAAATATCAGCCAATGGCTACAGTAGGTGGAGCACCTGTACTGGTGTAGCCACAGGGTGGGTGGGTGCTGGGGGGAGGAGTGGTGCACCGTGAGGGTTCACCGTACGTCCTCCTGCCAGGTGAAGGAAACTGCTGGGTAGAAGTGTGGTGCACCGTGAGGGTTCACCAGGAGATCCGGGGCCGTCTACCATGCGGTGGGAGGGGGACTGAGCTGTTTGCTATTTGATTCATTAACTAAAAACAAAAAATGCATATTTTATTTTA
Source organism: Pterois miles (assembly GCA_947000775.1). Classification (NCBI taxonomy): domain Eukaryota; kingdom Metazoa; phylum Chordata; class Actinopteri; order Perciformes; family Scorpaenidae; genus Pterois; species Pterois miles. Next base: position 169,512 of record CAMQGK010000328.1, read on the forward strand.
CAGTTGTATATATATTTATTTTATTTTGTTTTTATTTAGTATTATTATTACCTTTTTTCTCTCTGTTTTTGAATACTTTGTTTTCCAGTTTACAGCTACTATCAGTTTACGTATATATTATTTTATTTGTTGTGGTTCAGGTTGTTGTTGTCTTATTTCTTAAGGAAACAATAAAAAGTCTGATTTAAGAAAAAGGATAAAACCTTCACACACACACACAGATGTTTTTTCTGACTGATGAAGCTTGAAAACAGCGACGCCTCGTCATCAAATGATCACAGTGTTTGAGGTGATGAGAGGCTGGAGGTGAATCAGACATGATAATAAAGTGTACATCACAGAGGAGGAGGAGGAGGATGAAGGTGTTAGTGAGCCTCACCTGAGCTCTGGTACGAACTCAACATTAAGATAAGATAAGATACTCCTTTATTAGTCCCACAGTGGAGAAATTCACATTGCATCTAATTAAAGACACTCTGGTTCCCGGTGTTTCACCTGATCACACCTCCTGTCACAACGGCGCCAGCAAAACAGCCTCCTCACTGGTACCTGTGAGGATGTTTTAATGTGTTGACCTTTGACCCCAGCTGCTCTCACCTTTGTGGACGCAGCCAATCACTGACCTGAAGGTACGTTAACAAACTGACCTCAGATCACAGACTCGGTGAGATATCAGCGGCAGCCACAGGTTTGTTACAGAAACACTGGTTGAGTTTCTGAACTGAGATCAGTTGATAATCAGAGTTTTCCCCCCAGAACACCACGGGAAGCATCACATTTAGTAATAATAATAATAATAATAATTATTATTATTATTATTAACATGGGACTGGTAACAGAGGACCTGATCTCTTGTTACCGTGCAGCTCCGTCCTCCTCTCCCCGGACTCAGTCGCTCCTCTCCGGCCGAGCACTAATCCTCTTACCTGGGGACGCAGCTCGGAGAGGACCGGTCGATCTCCCAGGTCGCATACAGGTTCATGGGTACCGGGACGCGGACGTCGGGCTCTGCGGCAGCACCGGACCCGGCAGAGAGGTCCGGGAATCCTCCTCGATCCGCAGCCGCCGCCATCGTCTCCTCTCCGGGGCGGCAGGTCGCTGTGATGCCGGCTGTCGAGCCTCCCGTCCGGCTGGGAGCGAGCGGGGCGGGGCTGGATGGAGGAGATGGAGAGGGTCACTGATCCAGAATCAGTCAGTCCGGACCGGAACCAGGACTGGAACACATCACATCTGTCTACATTACAATACCTATATGAGTTTTACTTTTTTACATATCTTCTAATTAGATTAAATAAATATACTCCTGTATTGAGTAAAATGTCGGAGACGTTAGTTTAACACACAGTTCTGCTGCTGCATGTAGATAATTAAATGGCTATAAATCAATATTCACATCCAGTCACGACTTTATTATTATTATTGTTGTGCAGCGGTGAAACTGAATAAACTCACTTGTGATGAAGGTGAGTTTATTTAAACTGAATATCTTCATTTATCAAATCAACAATAGAAAGCATCTATAACTGATGATGATGGCATCATTTAAGTAGTTATTGACAGATATGAAGAATCTGACTGAAATATTCTGCTGCCTTTATTCTGAGAAAAAAACGAAGGTTCAGGTAAATAAAATATTATTTTATTAACAGTAAATGGACAGGTGTCATTTATCAGTTGTCTGTATTTACTGTTGTAACGATGCTTTTCCTTCTGCTCTCTCCTGAGAAACAGATTTGTCCAAAACTGTTCATACTTTATATTAATGATATGATGATGTCACGGATATATGTAGACCAGCTCCACAGACGGGTTCTGGAGGCCTCCTGATGAGGATCAGTCAGGACCCTCTGGTGGTCTCCTCCTCCTCCTCCTCCTCCTCTTAAAGAGGTGATTTTATGTCTTTGTCAGCTATGTGAGTGATGGTGGAAACAGAACCATAACGCTATAGCTGGAGCTCTATAGTTGTTATAACGTCAGACTTTACTGTGACTGTCGGACGTTATAACGTCCCGCTATGAATCAGAGCTCTGTGTTCTTGCTGTTTAACCCTCTGACTGACTTCACTGGGTTTCAGACGCTCCAGCAGCTTCAGTTTTAGCGCTAAAATGAAGCTGCAGATACCAGAGAAAAGGTGAAAACCGGAGGAGAACCGGAACCAGGTCAGGCCAGCTAGTGAGCCTCTGGGCTGTTGCCTAGCGACCGGAACGCACCCCGCACGCTGCTGTGCGGCCGCGCGCGAGGTCTGTGACGTCATAAAGAACTCTGACATCAAAGGCATCAGAGGCATCAGAGGCGATTTCAAGGACTCATATTGATATTAAATCAGCTGATCAGTCAGTAAACAGACAGAGAGAGAAAGCAGCATCTTCATCTGGTTTACCAGCGTTAGTATACAGGAGAGACGAGGTAAAGACACATCTGAAGACACATCTGAAGACACATCTGAAGATATATCTGAAGACATATCTGAAGACATATCTGAACACATATCTGAAGATATATCTGAAGACACATCTGAAGATATATCTGAAGACATATCTGAAGACACATCTGAAGACATATCTGAAGACATATCTGAAGATATATCTGAAGATATATCTGAAGATATATCTGAACACATATCTGAACACATATCTGAAGATATATCTGAAGACACATCTGAAGACATATCTGAAGATATATCTGAAGACATATCTGAACACATATCTGAAGACATATCTGAAGACACATCTGAAGACACATCTGAAGACATATCTGAAGACATATCTGAACATATATCTGAAGACATATCTGAACACATATCTGAAGATATATCTGAAGACATATCTGAACACATATCTGAACACATATCTGAACACATATCTGAACACATATCTGAAGACATATCTGAACACATATCTGAAAATATTCATAAATCCCACCTTTAGGACATTTACATTCAGTCTGGCTGACTCAGCTCTTTCTAATCATCTGGTCCAAATGTTAGAAACACCTCTGAAGAAAATGTAATCCAGTCATGGACATGAATTCCCTTCTGGACGTTTCCTCAGAGAAGTGCAAAGAAAACAAAGACAAACCAAAACAATATTTGAAGTTGATGTCGGGTCAAATCGCATTAGCGCTGATGGAATTGGTCCATTTATCAATTAGCAGTTTAGACAGGAAGTTTATCACCGACTATGTTGATAAGCCAATAATCATTTTATCTATCTATCTATCTATCTATCTATCTATCTATCTATCTATCTATCTATCTATCTATCTATCTATCTATCTATCTCCTCAGCGATAAAATATAATGCAACTTGATTTACTGTGATGGATTCTTGTAACTCAAGAGTTTGCTGATATTATCATATCGTTAGGAGATGATTGAAAGCCAATGGACTCCTGAAAAAATACATGAAATAATCATTAACAAATCAGCATTATGATTTATAGCTTTTAGAGACTGTATGTCTGAATGTTAAACCCCTATCACTTTCTCCACTTAGCTCTTCTTTTGTAACCCTGTTTCTCCTCTCCGTCAGACTTGGATACGTTGACAGTATGGGAGCCTCAGTGAATCACCCCCGTACAACTGCCAACATCTCAGAGGACCAGTTTTTATGCCCCTGCTGCAATGAAATCTTGCTGAACCCCACCACCTTGACCTGTGGCCACACCTTTTGCCGCCACTGTCTGGCTCTGTGGTGGGAGGCCAGTCACAGTAATCGGTGCCCAGTGTGCCGGCAGAGGTGGCAAGGATTCCCTCAAATCGACATATTACTGAGGTATGCTTTTCACAGCCACACCATATCAGGGAATGCATGTTTGACTTTCTGACCACAGTATTCAAATTTCTCTCATAGTGGTACAGTAGAGAACAGAGACCTACTGACAACTTCTAAAACAAAAAACTTGCATGTGTGTGTGTGTGTGTGTGTGTGTGTGTGTGTGTGTGTGTGTGTGTGTGTGTGTGTGTGTGTGTGTGTGTGTGTGTGTGTCGGGTGTGGTTTTACATACACCCCCATGAGTCAAGGGCAGGGAAATTTTTTGATACTAGTTCCAATGTGATACCCATATCACTAATGTAATATAAGAAATGAATGTGTTTAAATGCTAAATGTTGTCTGAACACAAGCAGCCATAATAGAACTCTATAATCAGACTTTATTGAAGCAGATAGACAGTACAGACCAAAAGTTTGGACACACCTTCTCATTCAAAGAGTTTTCTTTATTTTCATATTAAAATTTTAGATTCACATTGAAGGCATCAAAACTATGAATTAACGCATGTGGAATTATATACTTAACGAAAACAAATTAAGAAATGAAGGTCAGTCAGTCCGAAAAACTGGGAAAACTTTGAAAGTGTCCCGAAGTGCAGTCGCAAAAACCATCAAGCTCTACAAAGAGACTGGCTCACATGAGGACCGCCCCAGGAAAGGAAGACCAGGAGTCACCTCTGCTGAGGAGGATCAGTTCATCCGAGTCAGCGGCCTCAGAAATGGCAGGTTAACAGCAGCTCAGACTAGAGACCAGGTCAATGCCACACAGAGGTCTAGCAGCAGACACATCTCTAGAACAACTGTTCAGAGGAGACTGTGTGAATCAGGCCTTCATGGTAGAAGAGCTGCTAGGAAACCACTGCTAAGGACAGGCAACAAGCAGAGAGACTTGTTTGGGCTAAAGACCACCAGGAATGGACATTAGACCAGTGGAGATCTGGGCTTTGGTCTGATGAGTCCAGATCTGAGATCTTTGGTTCAACCACCGTGTCTTTGTGGAACCAGAAAAGGTGAACGGATGGACTCTACATGCCTGGTTCCCATCGTGAAGCCTGGAGGAGGAGGTGTGATGGTGTGGGGGGGCTTTGCTGGTGACACTGTTGGGGATTTATTCAAAACTGAAGGCAGACTGAACCAGCATGGCTACCACAGCATCTAGCAGCGGCATGCTATTCCATCCGGTCTGCGTTTAGTTGGACCATCATTTATTTTTCAACAGGACAATGACCCCAAACACACCTCCAGGCTGTGTGAGGGCTATTTGACCCAGAAGGAGAGTGATGGGGTGCTGGACCAGATGACCTGGCCTCCTCAGTCACCGGACCTGAACCCAATCCAGATGGTTTGGGGTGAGCTGGACCACAGAGTGAAGGCAAAAGGGCCAACAAGTGCTGAGCATCTCTGGGAACTCCTTCAAGACTGTTGGAGACCGTTTCAGGTGACGACCTCTTGAAGCTCATCAAGAGGATGCAGAGTGTGTGGAGCAGTAATCAGAGCAAAAGGAGGTACTTTGAAGAAACTACAGTATCAGACATATTTTCAGTTGTTTCACACCTTTTTGTTAAGTATATAATTTCCACATGTGTTAATTCATAGTTTTGATGCCTTCAGTGTGAAGGTGTGTCCAAACTTTTGGTCTGTACTGTCTATAATCCTAATAAGTGATTTAGCTCCAGTGGTGCAGACTTGTCTTTAACTCCTCCACATCCAGCCAATCTTTCTTTTCTGTTCCAACCACGTTACCCCAACAGCTGAGGATGGATTGAGTTGGTTCCACTGGTGGAGCTACCTCTCCGTTAGCTTTAGCTTCTCTGCCTAGTGAATGATGAGCAAGACAGTACAATATACAGTATAATCCACATTACCGGTGCCAGACTTGCCCTCAGTATGTGGTCTAAGATCAGAGGTTGACTGATTAATCGTGAGCCGATTAATCAACAATTTGTGGACATTTTTTTCATAATCGGCCACCACTTCCTATTAACTTACTGCTTTTCTCTCTAGGAATATAACTGAAAATCTGTTCAGGGAGGCTGTTGAGCAGAGGAGAGCAGAGATCCAGGCTAACCTCCAAATCCACCAGAGCCTGCGAGCCTTCCAGAGGTAGTACAGTACAATCTAAGATACAAACTGTTTTTGGTGTAATACTCTGGAACAGGGTGTCGTAGTATATACTGGAAAGAGTAGTCCACTGATTTAACATTGCACTGACATTGTGAGACTCACAATGGATGGATTAAAACAAAAAGGATCAAAGTGGACGCAGCAGAACCTGAGATATCCTCTGTTTTTTTCCTTCCTTGTCAAAACCTGTTGCATATATTACCCACAATGCAAGTTTAAGTTATCCCCTGAACTTTCCTTGTGTCAGTCTCATCTGTTCACGCTTATTTAGTTTGTGGTCTGAAGCAGATTTCTACATGTTTCTAGGTATGGTGACAACTTGGGTGTCAACCAGCATCTAGGAGACCAGGATATAGGAGACCAGGATATAGGAGACCAGCATCTAGGAGACCAGCATCTAGGAGACCAGCATCCAGGAGACCAGGATATAGGAGACCAGGATATTTGGGAGCAGGCTATAGGAGACCAGGATATAGGAGACCAGCATCTAGGAGACCAGCATCCAGGAGACCAGGATATAGGAGACCAGGATATTTGGGAGCAGGCTATAGGAGACCAGGATATAGGAGACCAGCATCTAGGAGACCAACATCTAGGAGACCAGGATATAGGAGACCAGCATCCAGGAGACCAGCATCTAGGAGACCAGGATATAGGAGACCAGGATATTTGGGAGCAGGCTATAGGAGACCAGCATCTAGGAGACCAGCATCTAGGAGACCAGGATATAGGAGACCAGGATATTTGGGAGCAGGCTATAGGAGACCAGCATCTAGGAGACCAGCATCCAGGAGACCAGGATATAGGAGACCAGGATATTTGGGAGCAGGCTATAGGAGACCAGGATATAGGAGACCAGGATATAGGAGACCAGCATCTAGGAGACCAGCATCCAGGAGACCAGGATATAGGAGACCAGGATATTTGGGAGCAGGCTATAGGAGACCAGGATATAGGAGACCAGCATCTAGGAGACCAACATCTAGGAGACCAGGATATAGGAGACCAGCATCCAGGAGACCAGCATCTAGGAGACCAGGATATAGGAGACCAGGATATTTGGGAGCAGGCTATAGGAGACCAGCATCTAGGAGACCAGCATCTAGGAGACCAGGATATAGGAGACCAGGATATTTGGGAGCAGGCTATAGGAGACCAGCATCTAGGAGACCAGCATCCAGGAGACCAGGATATAGGAGACCAGGATATTTGGGAGCAGGCTATAGGAGACCAGGATATAGGAGACCAGGATATTTGGGAGCAGGCTATAGGAGACCAGCATCTAGGAGACCAGCATCTAGGAGACCAGGATATAGGAGACCAGGATATTTGGGAGCAGGCTATAGGAGACCAGCATCTAGGAGACCAGCATCCAGGAGACCAGGATATAGGAGACCAGGATATTTGGGAGCAGGCTATAGGAGACCAGGATATAGGAGACCAGGATATAGGAGACCAGCATCTAGGAGACCAGCATCCAGGAGACCAGGATATTTGGGAGCAGGCTATAGGAGACCAGGATATAGGAGACCAGGATATAGGAGACCAGGATATAGGAGACCAGCATCTAGGAGACCAGCATCTAGGAGACCAGGATATACGAGACCAGCATATACGAGCAGACTTCTCCTATGCAGTCCTGATTGCACTCTTATGTGTGGCTGTAAGTACACAACTGCAGTAAAGTTAAAAAAAAATATGTACAGGTTATCACATTAGTGGATGCAGAGGTCAGTGTTCATATTATGTGGACAGATCATGTTTATTTTGTCCATGTGGCACTTGGGAACAACGTAACTGTGCAACGTGGCATTAAATATGTGTGTGTGTGCTGCTGGCATGTTCATTAATGTCTGTGTTTCCAGGTGCTGCTGTATCTCTTCTTCGGCGGTGTGGTGCTTCGCGTTGAAAACAACCGTTCTTATACCTTCTAATCTTAATTTGCATGTTTCATTAAATCTTGTTAATTTGCTCCGCTCTCCTGTTCTTTTTTTCTTTTTAGGTGCTTAACATTCACAAAGTCAAACTCTGTCACATACAGGATGTATAATAAAATAAAATAATAACAGCAGCATGTTAGAACTGCAGATGTGGATCTCAAAGTGTATAGAAGCAAAAACATAAAACTCTGGTGCTTTTTTGACAACAGCTGCTGGATAGCCACCATTTTGGACTAAATGCCAATGAGTCCATAGCCATGGATCTATACAGAGATATCTGTAAGTCAGAAGATCTTTTTTTTTTTGAGGTAAATGAACTGCCAAGAATGAACAGTTGGATTGACCTCATTTAAACCATTACGACCTAAAAGTTGTCAGATGAACTAATAGTAGAATCCAGAGTTGTTTTCCTCAGCATAATGAACGTGCATCAGACCCACGGGACTCCGCTGCCCTGCATGGTCATAGCCACTAGCTGTAGTAATGGATATATTGGCTGTAATTCATTACTTTTATTATTTTACAATACACTCATGGGCTGTATGCTGTGAGCCTGTACCGTGGTGGATGTATTAATGTCTCTGTTCCCAAACAATCCGCTATCGGCCAGTAGCTAGTAGTGCCAGTAGCTAGTAGTGCCAGTAGCTAGTAGTGCCAGTGGCTAGTAGTGCCAGTGGATAGTAGTGCCAGTGGCTAGTAGTGTTAGTAGTGCCAGTAGCTAGTAGTGCCAGTGGCTAGTAGTGCCAGTAGCTAGTAGTGCCAGTAGCTAGTAGTGCCAGTAGCTAGTAGTGCCAGTGGCTAGTAGTGCCAGTGGATAGTAGTGCCAGTAGCTAGTAGTGCCAGTGGCTAGTAGTGCCAGTAGCTAGTAGTGCCAGTAGCTAGTAGTGCCAGTAGCTAGTAGTGCCAGTGGATAGTAGTGTTAGTAGTGCCAGTAGCTAGTAGTGCCAGTGGCTAGTAGTGTTAGTAGTGCCAGTAGCTAGTAGTGCCAGTGGCTAGTAGTGCCAGTAGCTAGTAGTGCCAGTAGCTAGTAGTGCCAGTAGCTAGTAGTGCCAGTGGCTAGTAGTGCCAGTAGCTAGTAGTGCCAGTGGCTAGTAGTGCCAGTAGCTAGTAGTGCCAGTAGCTAGTAGTGCCAGTAGCTAGTAGTGTTAGTAGTGCCAGTAGCTAGTAGTGCCAGTAGCTAGTAGTGCCAGTAGCTAGTAGTGCCAGTAGCTAGTAGTGTTAATAGTGACAGTAGCTAGTAGTGCCAGTGGCTGGTAGTGCCAGTGGCTAGTAGTGCCAGTGGCTAGTAGTGCCAGTAGCTAGTAGTGCCAGTGGCTAGTAGTGCCAGTGGCTAGTAGTGCCAGTAGCTAGTAGTGCCAGTAGCTAGTAGTGCCAGTAGCTAGTAGTGTTAGTAGTGCCAGTAGCTAGTAGTGCCAGTGGCTAGTAGTGCCAGTAGCTAGTAGTGCCAGTAGCTAGTAGTGCCAGTAGCTAGTAGTGCCAGTAGCTAGTAGTGCCAGTAGCTAGTAGTGTTAGTAGTGCCAGTAGCTAGTAGTGCCAGTAGCTAGTAGTGCCAGTAGCTAGTAGTGCCAGTGGATAGTAGTGCCAGTAGCTAGTAGTGCCAGTGGCTAGTAGTGCCAGTAGCTAGTAGTGCCAGTGGCTAGTAGTGCCAGTAGCTAGTAGTGCCAGTAGCTAGTAGTGCCAGTAGCTAGTAGTGCCAGTGGATAGTAGTGTAGCTAGTAGTGCCAGTAGCTAGTAGTGCCAGTAGCTAGTAGTGCCAGTAGCTAGTAGTGCCAGTGGCTAGTAGTGTAGCTAGTAGTGCCAGTAGCTAGTAGTGCCAGTGGCTAGTAGTGCCAGTGGCTAGTAGTGTCAGTAGCTAGTAGTGCCAGTGGGGAGTAGTGCCAGTAGCTAGTAGTAGCTAGTAGTGCCAGTAGCTAGTAGTGCCAGTAGCTAGTAGTGCCAGTAGCTAGTAGTGCCAGTAGCTAGTAGTGTAGCTAGTAGTGCCAGTAGCTAGTAGTACCAGTAGCTAGTAGTACCAGTAGCTAGTAGTACCAGTAGCTAGTAGTGTAGCTAGTAGTGCCAGTAGCTAGTAGTGCCAGTGGCTAGTAGTGCCAGTGGCTAGTAGTGCCAGTAGCTAGTAGTGCCAGTAGCTAGTAGTGTAGCTAGTCGTGCCAGTAGCTAGTAGTACCAGTAGCTAGTAGTGCCAGTAGCTAGTAGTGCCAGTAGCTAGTAGTGCCAGTGGCTAGTAGTGCCAGTGGCTAGAAGTGCCAGTGGCTAGTAGTGCCAGTAGCTAGTAGTGCCAGTAGCTAGTAGTGCCAGTGGCTAGAAGTGCCAGTAGCTAGTAGTGCCAGTAGCTAGTAGTGCCAGTAGCTAGTAGTGCCAGTAGCTAGTAGTGCCAGTGGCTAGTAGTGCCAGTAGCTAGTAGTGCCAGTAGCTAGAAGTGCCAGTAGCTAGTAGTGTAGCTAGTCGTGCCAGTAGCTAGTAGTACCAGTAGCTAGTAGTGCCAGTAGCTAGTAGTGCCAGTAGCTAGTAGTGCCAGTGGCTAGAAGTGCCAGTAGCTAGTAGTGCCAGTAGCTAGTAGTGCCAGTAGCTAGTAGTGTAGCTAGTCGTGCCAGTAGCTAGTAGTACCAGTAGCTAGTAGTGCCAGTAGCTAGTAGTGCCAGTGGCTAGAAGTGCCAGTAGCTAGTCGTGCCAGTAGCTAGTAGTGCCAGTAGCTAGTAGTGCCAGTAGCTAGTAGTGCCAGTAGCTAGTAGTGCCAGTGGCTAGTAGTGCCAGTAGCTAGTAGTGCCAGTAGCTAGTAGTGCCAGTAGCTAGAAGTGCCAGTAGCTAGTAGTGTAGCTAGTCGTGCCAGTAGCTAGTAGTACCAGTAGCTAGTAGTGCCAGTAGCTAGTAGTGCCAGTAGCTAGTAGTGCCAGTGGCTAGAAGTGCCAGTAGCTAGTAGTGCCAGTAGCTAGTAGTGCCAGTAGCTAGTAGTGCCAGTAGCTAGTAGTGCCAGTGGCTAGTAGTGCCAGTAGCTAGTAGTGCCAGTAGCTAGTAGTGCCAGTAGCTAGAAGTGCCAGTAGCTAGTAGTGTAGCTAGTCGTGCCAGTAGCTAGTAGTACCAGTAGCTAGTAGTGCCAGTAGCTAGTAGTGCCAGTGGCTAGAAGTGCCAGTAGCTAGTAGTGCCAGTAGCTAGTAGTGCCAGTAGCTAGTAGTGCCAGTAGCTAGTAGTGCCAGTAGCTAGTAGTGCCAGTGGCTAGAAGTGCCAGTGGCTAGTAGTGCCAGTAGCTAGTAGTGCCAGTAGCTAGTAGTGCCAGTAGCTAGTAGTGCCAGTGGCTAGAAGTGCCAGTGGCTAGTAGTGCCAGTAGCTAGTAGTGCCAGTAGCTAGTAGTGCCAGTAGCTAGTAGTGCCAGTAGCTAGTAGTGTAGCTAGTAGTGCCAGTAGCTAGTAGTACCAGTAGCTAGTAGTGCCAGTAGCTAGTAGTGCCAGTGGCTAGAAGTGCCAGTGGCTAGTAGTGCCAGTAGCTAGTAGTGCCAGTAGCATGACATAAACAGAATTTAATGTAGATGGAGGCTATTTGCTAACACGCAGGGCAAAAGCACAGGACACAGCCTCTTATACATCCATGGTCTGCAGTCTATTGTACATCTGCTTTGGATCCTTGACATGAAAACGTTTGAGATTGATCTCAAAATCTGTGTGCTGGATTTTTCTAACTTCCATTTATGTCCATCGCTCATTTTATTTCCTCTTTGAAGCAACCAGGCAAAAAAGTTTAATAAATAAGTAAATAGTTAAAATAATATGCATATTTTCAATATTTTTATTGTTCAACACAGGACATTTCAGAGACAGAAATTAAAATTATGACAACAGAATAGAAATAATTTTGTTTTACTTTTGTGCAGCTCTTTTACTGGCATCCAGGAGTCGCTTACAGTCCAAAATGGCAGTTTAGCTCTGCTGCTGGGTGCTGATATTGCATTTGAACGCAACAATTGGTTTTCACCTTTTCAAACACAGCCACCCTTTCTTTCTTTTGGCAAACCAAAGATCATGGCCAAGGATTTACCAAGGATTAGCTTGGCTGCACAGCTGCACACTGGCTATAAACTCTTGGACCATTTTATAAGATAAGATAAGATAAGATATTCCTTTATTAGTCCCACAGTGGAGAAATTCACATATTGCAGCAGCAAAGTGGATAGTGCAATAAACAAGAAGTATAGATTTTAAAAAAAAGTATTAATACAAATAAAATAAAATAATATATACATAATAGAAAAGTAGTTAAGATATGTCCAGCATATCAATAAATAAGTCCACTAGTTTCGCAACAATGGGTGTCTGTTTCTTCGGTCCAGTGGTGCATTTGTCGGACTATTGGCCTGTCAGAATAATGGCTGGTTCATTTGGACAACGGAACAATGACATGTTGCCATAGCTCTACAAACGTTTCCTCCATTTCAGAGTTCCACCTCACAGCGACATCATTCCTCTTTCGCTTCGCCGTTGTTTACAGCTGTGTGGTTCTGTGCTCATTCGGTCAACTTCGCGGCCATGACGCAACACGTTGTGGGAAGCAAAACAAAAAACCAAACATGCTAGACTTTCTGTTGGGACGTTATGAGGCCTCCCAGACACGCTGTCAGTTGTGTGTACTATGACAAAGTACACAAGAAAAACGATCGAGTCGACACCCTACGTCAGCCCCATCGGCCTATAATCGGGCTGATATTGTGTAGTCTGAACCGGCCATTACAATGAACTGTTTTCATCTACATAGGGAGAGGGTCCTCTTCACAGAGTCCACCATGTTGCAGCGTCATGTTTGTACAGTAGCCCAGAATGAACAAACCAAACTCTGGGGCCGGAGTCGATAACGTTACTGCCATCTTTCTCCCACTACTCACTTCTCATGTACACACTCTCTGCACTGACTCTGCTCCAACTGGCTCTAGAGAAGGACACTTGTGTTTTTGCGTCGGCCACCGAAGCTCTCCAACACGCTTGGCACGTGAGAGAAGCATCAGCTGGTTGCGATCTACTCACCTCACTGCTAGATACCACCAGATTTGGCGGCATCGAGTAGTGTGGTTGCAGATTACAACAAACTATGTACCCGTCTGCTCACTCCTCCCTTTCCAATGCGGTTTGCCTCGCTCAGAGGTCATCCTTATCATAATAACACTACTTGAGGAGCAACAGAAGTCAGACGGTGGCTGGTGGTACCACGGTTTTACACTCTGCGGCTCACACCCATTGTTTATTAAATCACATAATTTAGTAATTATCTGTCAAGATGGGTAGTAACAGTATGTGTGTGTATATATATATATATATATATATATATATATATATATATATATATATATATTTATCAAGCACTGCTGGGACTTAAAAATGCCAGTAGTTGCAGAAACACCCATTTAGAAGAAATTAGGAGTTTTATGCAGCACTACAATAAATGGCGCAAGCGACTGAGATTTGGCTACACTGATGATAATAATGTCACAGCAGCAGTACAGTAAATAAACTCACGTTTTGTTGCGCTTGCTAGAATTATAATTGGCACTGTGAGCTCTCTATGATATTTTCTTCTCCAACACTTGGACATTTAACAAGCCCTTGTACCTCGGAAGAGTCGGAAGCAGCGCATAAATCATTTCACCGGATAAGTTTCATGTGTTACTGAAAGCAACACTCGTTTAATAACAAACGTCACTAGCTAACTAGCTATCAAACAAGCTATTCTGACAATATTAGAAGCTACTGTTTATTTTAGGAGCGGCATGGGGTTAATATTTAAACCAATGTCGACCCACGCGCAACAGTTACTTCTTATTCATCTGCATACCAGGTTAACGAGCTGCATCTACCCAGCTAGTTCACTGATACACTGAAGCTACATCCAAAACCCCAGCAAACGGAAGCTAGCTGTGCAATAATAGCGGCGAAGTTGTCAACGTTACCTCGAACATAATGCGATGTGGTCGCCCGGTTTGAAGGCTGTCATCAGAAAACCAGGGTAAAGAGTAAATGAGGCCAAGTTGCTGCGTTATTCTGGATGACAGCAGCCCGTCATGAACTAGCCCCGCTGTCTGAGCTAGCCTGCTGCTGCTAGCTAATGGCGCCAGCACTTCTTCTTCGTGTGTTTTTTACCAGCGGTTACCATCCGTGATGAAGGCAGGTCGGCATCTGATAGGCTCATACCGCCACCTACTGGCCGGCACTAAGTAAGACACACAAATATACCGCGTATACTGCATACTGCAATTTGTGTTTTTTATATTTTTAACTGCAAAATCTTTCTGTTATATCTTAACTTCATTTGACTTATCTTTATATACTGTAAAAAAAAAAAGATTTAACCTAAAACATACAAACAAGAATGTGATTTTGCTAAATGTTTCCCTTTTGAATTTGAATTAAATAGTGGGTCATCATTTTATCATGTGTAGTAAACGAAGACACCAATTTGAGCACAACGGGGCAGTGGTGGAACATGATTAAGTACATTTACTGAAGTACTGTAGAGTATTTTCATTGTACACAGCTTTATACCTCCACTGCATTTCAGAGGAAAATGTACTTTATACTCTACTACATTTGTCTGACAGCTTCTCCCATCACTGGCTATATACAGCATGCATGTCAGTATGTTCTATAAAGTTATGATCCAGGATTATTTGAAGAAACACTAGGACATAACCAGTGATGGAAGAAGTGCTCTGCCAGGACACTATCTGTTTTTCTACAGACTTTTTTTTTTCTTAGAGTGTATATTGCTGGATTATAATTATTAATGCATGAATGTGTAAATGGTGAATGTATTTCATAGTTCAAGGTTCTTTATTTGTCATATGTCAGTTCCAGCAAAGCAGTCATGAAAATATTTGGTCTCAGGTTCCTTCAACAATGCTCATTATATAGATATACTGTATATCACACAAGTAAAAGTGAAAGCAAAATGATGATCTAAGGCATAACAATAACAGTCAACAGAATGTAAATAGAATGTAGTATGTATAGGCATGATGAGAATATGCCTATGAGAATATGTGAAGTGTAAATGGGAATGTAGTATGTAGTAATATAAAAATATATGTATACAGAGGTGTAGAATGTTGTAAAACGTATATGAAAGTATATAACGGTATAGACAATGGTAAAGTGAAAAAGTCTCACATTTATACATTGTTGTTCATGTCAACATTCACATAGACATTGATAAACTGGTGGTAGATGCTGCCATAGAGGGTGGTCAGTTTGGGGCTAATTATGCTGCTGGGGAGCTTGTGAGTTTCCCCCTGGAGATCAGTACAGTTTTACTGATATAAAGTAATAATCTAGAGTCTATCTGTTGATTATATTTTGAATTATTAATCTGAATCTGCAGAATAATTAAAGTAGGTGTGTGTAGTAGTCAAAATAAATGTAGTAAAGGGAAAAGTGCAATAATGACTTTCATAATGTGGAGTTAGGGCTGCATAATTATGGCCAAAATGATAATCATGATTGTCATTCATCTTGATATGATGATTATTTATCACAATTATTCATTCGTTTATTTCAGTGACAACATACTGTATTTTATTAAACTGCTTGCTGTTCAAGTGGCTAAGTTGTGAGGAACACCGCAGCTAAACAACAGCAATACTGACGTTACTGTCTGAGTCTAGAAGCAAGTTAGCAAGAGGGTAACACAATGCAGGAAATTCAAAGACATAATCGCTGAGGAGAAAGATGAGGTAGGTGAGAATATCAACATTTTCCTCAGATATATTATAAAATGACCAAGAAAAAACAATATATGACTAAAATTACAGTATACTGTACAATATTAACTTGTTATGCACCGAGAAATGAACTTCCATGGGCTCCACCATTTCTGACTTCAACAAACACGTCACAAGTTGTAAACGCTGAGCTTTCACAAAATTTTCACTTATGAGGTCATGAATGCGACATGAGGGGGGGCGTTCATATGGCACCATCTCGTAAACAGGACCCCATTTGAAGAGACCATTGGACCATTTCACAGTTTTACATGTTGTAAACGTGTATTACAGTGTATGTGACTGTCATCAGCTGACAGGAAGTAAATATGGACACAAGCTGTCGCCCTGCAAAACAATTCCATCGCTAAAATGGAGCATTTCAGACAGAGGGTAAATACAGGCATGTTCAGGGGAAAACAAAGGTGTTTTGAACATTAAAACCTGTCGCCATGTTCTGGTAGAAACATAAAATACAAGTATGAACCTGAAAATTAGCACGATGTGGGACCTTTAAGTACTGGAGCTGCTTTCCATCGCTGCTAGAAATACAGCGGGTCTCTTCTGTACATGAAGGGCCAACATTTAAGTTAATAGGTTACTGTGTTGTTAATATCGTGGTCAGGAAAACCTCATACTTCACTGGCAGAGTCTGGTGTGAACTTTGAACTGAAGCATTTGTGAAATCAGCTGGCTTTACAACATCACCGAGGAAGACTACAGACGCCACCTTCCTCCGTCCTCTTCTCTCTAGTCCTGCTGCAGGGTGTCCCTGATCCCTGATGGATGTATAAAGAGGTCCGATGAGCTGGTGACCAGCGACGACGACTGTTAACTAGTGATGGGAATTCCGGCTCTTTTCAGAGAACCGGCTCTTTCGGCTCCCAAACGGCTCCCAAACGGCTCTTCAGGTTATTTTGTTGCTTTAATTAATTTATTATCAACAACAATATAAAATTATGCTCAAAATGAATCACTAATGTAATTGTTATGTTGGCTGCATTGTCAGTAACAGCATCCCTCTTTGGCCACTTTGAGCAGCTCTTCTGCTCAGTTCTCAGAAGTGTGTCTGTCGCTGAACTCAAAACCATCCAGAAGACAGACCACCATTTTATCATTTTCAATAAAGTGACACCTAACTGACAAGAAGGAGGCTGCTGTGGATTTTTTAACCCTCTCTTGCAGTGGATGCACGTTCTCTGTCATATAGGCCTGGGATGATTTTAGTTTTCCTGCTTAGAATTGCAGACACAGGATTCAGTGCATGAATAAACTTCCTGAATCCTTTATCATCCACAGCTGAAAATGGATGGAAATCAAGTGCAATCATTTTTGTCAGTTCTTCATCAATTGAGTCTTTCTGGAGTCACAAACTTCTGCACAAACTGTCTCATAGAGCTCTGGGTTGGTTTAGGTAGTTGTGGTGGTGAACAGCATGATGCTGTAGATACTACTACTACTACTACTACTACTACAGCAGCAGCAGCAGCAGCAACAGTTGCAGTAGACACACTGGCACCTTCATTAATATCACACTCAACTGACAGTTTTATCTTCCCATTGCTCTGATTGGTGGACTGTTCTCAGGTTGTTTACCTGTGCAGGTTGTTTGTGGCTCTATATGATATTCCTGCAGACTCTACACTCTGCCTTTGTATTGTCAGTAAAATTGAAATGGTCCTGGAGTCACTCATTTTCTTTACTATACCTTCCTAATGTGTCCATGTTGTCTCTTCTTGTTGTCCCCGTCTCTCTCTCGCTCTCTCTCCCTCCCTCCTCTCTCTCTCTCTCTCTCTCTCTCTCTCTCCCTCCCTCCTTCTCTCTCTCTCTCTCTCTCTCTCTCTCCCTCCCTCCTTCTCTCTCTCTCTCTCTCTCTCTCTCTCTCTCTCTCTCTCTCTCTCTGTTCGTGCGCTACTGCTGCTGTTAGTGTAACTCCCGCCCCTCCCCCCTCTGCTCAGCGCAAACACAAGGCTCAAACACATATCGACCAATTACGTGCGGCGCGAGGAAAAAAAAAGTGAGAGAGAGAGAAAAAAAAAAAAAAACACGGCTCCCAATGAGGAGCCGGCTCCCGTCGTTCACTTCAAAGAGCCGACTCTAAGAGCCGTTTGGTTCGCGACCGACCATCACTACTGTTAACACGTACCCGCATGCTGACATGCCAACGTGCGCGTGGATGTGTGCGTGGGGGGGCTTTCCACTTCCACAGCAGCAGCGCGGATCCCGGTGTGCAAGATGAACTGGTGGCTGAACTAACTGGTGATGTCTCCGGGCATTAGACAGATGTTTGGTCGGGCGGCCTTTCAGGACCTTTTGTTGACGCACCGGCAGCTCAGCGGAAGCCGCTTAACGCCAGCTAGCCTCACGGTAGCTAAATGTAGCTGCTTAACGGCGGTACTGAAACACGGCTGAAAGTTCGGTTAGTTAGCCAGCAGACATCTCTGCTGGCAGACGTTGTTGCTCTAAATTTAAGTGTTTGTTTCGGAAATAAGTTACGTAACGTTAGCTAAGCTTCTATTATTGTTAGCTAACGTTAGCACTGTTAGCTGAGGTGTCTCGAGGAGGCAAACTACGTTAAATTTACACATTAGCTAATTAAAGTTAAGGTAAGGAAGGTTCATTAATTTAGCTAATGTTGGCTTAATGGTGCGGTACTGTGAAATGAACCCACTCAACTTAAATCCTGGCTTTGCTTTGCTTTGTTTTGTTCAGTCTTTGTGGTTATTTGTGAGGTTGTAGACATGAGAGGTGCTGTCATAGACGGGGATGAAGACACCTGCCAGATAAAGGGTAAAGGGTACATGAAGGTTACTCAGTCTGTATTTCTACCGTCTTGTACCAGGTCTAAAGAGGTCTACATAGTAGATCTATGGCCAGTAGAAATGCTCAGTGACCCACCACAGTGGCAGGTGAAGACAAACTTGATTTCAGACCCTGGATGAAGAGGATAGCTACTGTACACATGAAGTTATATCTGCTTGTTATGAGGAGTACTGTGCTCTGTGAAAACAGTTGTTTAATGTTTTCTGGGTCTTTAAGTCTGAGAGAAATAGTGCTTACAATGCTGTCAGGGTTACAGTAGATAGAAAAAGTCTCCACCCCCTGTTATAATACCAGGTTTTTGTGATGTAACAAAATGAGACCATGATGTTGAGGTTACAGGTCACATTAAAGGTGGAAAAAGTCCTGAAATGATTCATCATGGCCTCATTTTTTAACATCACAAAAACCTGGTATTATAACAGGGGGTGGAGACTTTTTCCATCCACTGTATATCATCTATCGTCTTCTGTGAAAACACATTTTAATTGGTAACGGTGTGGTAACAAAGATCCCTCGGCCCACTAGTTGTTGAATCATAAACAGATCCGTCAAGCATCGGTTGTTAAGACTAAGTGTCCTGTGGTTTTTAATGGTTACTTGTGTATGAAGTCCTCCAGTAGTAGGAGAAAACTGTGTTTGAACCCCTGTGTCTCTCCCCCCTCAGAGGTACAGTGTGCAGTATGGTGATCAATCATGAGGAATCAGCGGGGGGCTCTCGTGCTGGCCGACCACCGGTCATCTTCATCCCAGACTTCTTTGTGGAGAAACTCCGCCATGACAGCGGTGATGTTTTCCTGGAGATGGTGCTCAGTAACGTCACTCGACTTATTGATCTTCCTGGGACCGAGTTTGCACAGCTCCTCGGTGAGGAGGGCCCTAAGACCCCAACAGGTGGAAATGGAGGCTTCTTTCGCTCTTTCAACTTCCTCAAACGCAAAGGTCAGAGGTCAACTAGATGGCATCTAGAAACCACCACTATCAACAGCCACAAAATGTCTCTCCCTGTTGTTGTGTACAGTTTGAGCACTTGAAAGATGAGAGTCCACCATGTCGTCTCCGTTATTCATAATCTAGAATATCACATGATCGAGGCCTGAAATCAGTGATGTGTGATATCATTGTTCACTACTGCAATGACAATATGACTAGCACTAAATAAATAAATATTGTAGTCTGTCTGCATATTAGCTATATTTGTCAGCCTGGTTGTCTTTTAAATTCAGACCTGGATTAGAGTATTTATGATATAACTTGGCTAAATGTTGAGTCTAGAGCAGCAACAGCAAAGTCACTATATGAACTTATAAAACAGGGCGATAATGAATACTAACTTTACAGTTTTTAGCTCTGCGACTCATTTAATACAGGGTTTTGGTAACCATCCCTAAATATATATATATTTTTTAATTATCTTGTTTCAAGCAGTTTTTCATGATGTGTTTATTGCACATGTTCATATCGTGTTGACAATGAAAATACAATTTACGGGTCGACACTAATCTAACACCTCAGATTGGGAAAAGAAAATGGAAATGCACTTGAAAACTCACACAAGGAAAATTATTTTACTTTAATTAATTAATTAATTACTTTACAATTTAGGTTAATTGATGACTCTAAATGTCCCGTAGGTGTGGATGTGAGCGTGAATGGTTGTCTGTCTCTATGTGACCTGCGATGGACTGGCGACCTGTCCAGGTGAACTCGCCTTCGCCCAATGCCAGCTTTCATACAGTGAACTCACTGTCTCTTCTTATATAGTCAGCTATTCAATGGGATGAATGGATTGCTGTCATACTGTCTGTTTATGAGGGCTGAAAGTAACAAGAGGTGATGAAAATGGATGTGAAATGAAAAGTGGTGTGATAAATTTCAGCTGATTTGATTAAAGTTGATTAAAACAGTAGTGACATGAGGAAAACATTGTTTTCCCCGTTCAATATTCATCATTCAAGTCATAAAATTGACATTTCTCATTTAAGGAAAGTGGCCTCAAGAGTCACAAAGATTATGTGAATTGAAAAAAAATATATGAAAAAATATCAGTTGGGTTTTTTGAATGATGATTGATCGACAGGTGATTATCAGATCAAACCTGTTTCAAACAAAACGTCAATCAAGTTTATCAAATCACTTGACAGTTATGCACTATTTTTCAGTTCACTTATATTTTATGTTTCTTGAGGCCACTTTCCTTAAATGATAAATGGCAATTTTGTGATGAATATTAGATGGGTGATCGGTGATTGATCATTTCCTTACATCACTGTTGTTTTAGTCTGTCTGATCTCGTGAACAATACGGGCTTAAAGAGGCAGAACGTTTTTGGCATCATCGGACAAAAATCCCACAATAACCTTTCAGCATATTGTAATCCAAGTGTTGTGAGAGAAAACCAGACTTCTGCTCCTCCTCTTGGCTCTGATTTCAGGATTTCAAACATTGAGCCATGATGGGAGACTTTTGTTTCGTGACCTGTCGTTTAGTGTTAATGTCGGTTTTAACCTCGTGTTCCTCTGCTGGTTTGTGATGAGACTCTGGTATTGAAGAGCTTTTCAGTAACTTCGGTCTCGTTTCTTCTTCTACTTTCACAGATAAAGGTGTTGTGTTTGGAAGCCCACTGACTGAGAGCTGCATTGCCCAGATCTACCAGCTCATTGAGTACCTCAGCAAAAGTGAGTCTATCCAAATAAAATAGTTGTTTTTATTTTACATCCTCACCGCAGTGACTTTCAAAGTCAAACAGCAGTAACTGATCGCTGGTGTCTTTAAAAAAAAAAAAAGATAATTACAGAAAAATACACAGTGGGCCAAATAAAAACTGGGACTAAGTCATGGACCAGACTCAATGTCTATTGAAAAATTGACTACAACTGTGCATGTT
The DNA here is from genome assembly GCA_947000775.1 of Pterois miles. Lineage (NCBI taxonomy): Eukaryota > Metazoa > Chordata > Actinopteri > Perciformes > Scorpaenidae > Pterois > Pterois miles. The sequence continues at coordinate 190,787 of CAMQGK010000328.1, forward strand.
TTCCTTTCTCTCCGTATGTATGTCTGTATATGTGGGAGGTGGCAAAGCTGCTCGGCTTTTTGGCTGGATGATTTTTAACGGACCAGCTTGGATGGATGCATGTTTTTTCTAGGAAAACTGAAGTATCGAATCAGGACTCTGCAGCTCTGCAAATGAAATGACTCCGATCGGGACGTCCCTGTGTGGAATTATCGGCTGTTTAAAGCTTTTACTTGCTGATACTCAATTCATCATATTCTCTCAATATTCAACAACCTTTTTTATCAGTCCTCTTGTTAAAGAAGCTGGTAGAGGTACTGTTAAGGTCAAAGGCCCATCAGACTGGAATAATTTGCCCAGTTTACTCAGATCAGTTACTTCTTTCTGTGATTTTAAGACCTCTGAACTGGTTTATTTTAAATCTACTTGTTCTTGCTTTTGATTGTATTTGCTTTTGCTTTTAAACTTTGATATTTATTTTGCATTTTCAGCTCTGGGCAGAACATCGTGAGCATCCATGCAAAATTCAGCAAATAACACATCACATAACTAATTCAGTGAACAGTACAGCACTGAAACAGTTGTCAGGGGTAGTTAAAGATCTATATTCTCCAACAACACTTGCATCATGTTTCATGTAAATGATGCATTTTTTGTCCAGTTGTTGTTGAAGATGTTGCTTTTAATTTTTAGTTGGTTTGTCAGTTTTTCCATTGAAAAGATATCATGACAATCTCAAACCAGTGTTCTTTTCCTGCAGCCTCAGCTTTGTGCCAGTTTCTTCTTATAGCTTTTTTTGCCGGCTTTTGATTGTATTTTCATTTGTTTTCAGTTTCTGAACTTTTTGAGAAAATTTTAGTTTATTATTATTTCCATCATTATTTTTACGTTAACTTCATGTTATGTTGTTGTGGTTTGAGATGGGATGGACCTTTTTTCTCCTGTACTAAGTTGATTGTTTTGTTGTTGAATTTATGTTTTTTGTTATTATTCATGTGTTTAAATGTTTGTCAACTTCTGTGTTTTGTGCCCGAGGACCCTCTTGAAAACGAGATGATAATAAAGTTTTGAATGAAATACTCAGCTGCTCTTTCGCTCTCAGATCTTCACGTGGAGGGTTTGTTTCGGGTGCCGGGGAACAGCGTTCGGCAGCAGACCCTGAAGGAGCTCCTCAACAGTGGGGCCGACGTCGACCTGGAGTCTGGAGACTTTCACCCCAACGACGTGGCCACGCTGCTCAAGACTTTCCTGGGAGAACTGCCAGAGCCTCTGCTCACCCACAGACACTTCCACGCTCACCTCAAGATAGCTGGTAGGAAAACACTCACACATTTAGTAGTACTTTTGTCTATGTTTGTCTACGTATGAAACTTTCTCATTTAACAGCTTAACGGTGCACTAAAATATGTTTCTGGTTTTTGAAAATATTTGAGGTGACTAATCGGCATTACAGTAAGAGAATATTTATATTTTATGACTGCTGGAGTTTGTCGGAGTTCACAAGTTTTGTGAGCAGTGATTGACAGCTGCGTTATACTGTGTTCCCACTACGGGCGACACAGTAACATTCAATAATTCAGTTTCAGCCGGTTATACTGTATGAAGCTACAAACTGATGGCCAACATTTGTGCGCGATGGGCATGACGCGCCACAAATGCTTCCATGATGCGGTGAAGCGTCAGTGGTACAGTATGGGATCGGTGCATAGACTGGCGTACTCGCTGATGCCTGATCCTGAAATCTGGGCAGCTTCGGACACATTTCCCATCCTGCTGTCATTATCAGAACAGCTCTAGTCAAGATGTCCAAACTGCAGATGATTCAGTCTTAAAATCCACCTTTTTAATACAAATGCAAAAGTCAATTTTTAAATGTTTGTCATGCATGATTACATAAGAGCAGCAACAAATTTGTAATGTTTTTAGTAAATTGATTCATGACTTCACTTCCTCCCCCCTTGTCTTTGGTTCAGATATGACTCTGTTAGACGAACACGGCAACAAGACCGCGATACCCAACGAGGAGCGTCAGATTGAGGCCCTGCAGCTTCTCTTCCTGCTGCTACCTCAGGCCAACCGCTCACTGCTCAAACTGCTGCTGGATCTGCTATACCACACGGCCAGGCAGCAGGACAAGAACAAGATGTCTGCCTTCAACCTGGCCCTCATGTTTGCCCCACATGTCCTCTGGCCCAGACATGTAAGATTTCTAGTTTTTAACTACATAATTAGGGTTCAAGTACCAGGGCTGTTTTATATAGGACTACAATCATAGGTCAAGAGTGGTTTGCTCAGTGTGGGAGCACAATGGTTAATCAGAATTATCCATCCACCTTCAAGAGAACTGCCTGAAAATGGCCATGTACTTACACATTATACTTAAAGCACTATGTGTAGAACTGAGAAGAAAAGGTTAAACGTTGTTGCATCAGAAAAGATAGTCTACAAACAGATACAACATATTGTGACATGATTGTTCATAGTTAGTCGTGATTAAGCACACAGTTATCTGTTCAAAATGAACCTTAAAGGGAGGTTTTTCAGGTATTTAATCCTCTTATCAACATGGCAGTGGGCAAATATGCTGCTTTATATAAATGTATGTATATATTTATTATTGTAAATCAACGAACACCACTAATCAATGACAGATATTGTCCAGAAACCCTCCCAGGTTCTGACTTTAGCATCAACAATCTGCTCCAATCAGAACATGGCAAACTGCAGCCCAACAGGCAGCAACAGCTGTCAGTGTGTCAGGGTGCTGACTCGACTAGGACTTGATCCAGACTGACTGGGACTATCAGAAAGTGGGCATGTCTGTAAAGGGGAGACTGGTGGGGACCCAGAGAACCCATTTACATCCACACATCTGGAGGTCAGAGGTCAGCAGACTCCTTTGGAGATGGACATGACAGTTTTTCCTCGACAACATTTAGCATAAGTTTGGAGCGTTATTGAGACTCTTTATCCACAGTTTAGTTTGACACGGTTGGTACAAATGGAGTTGCTGCATTAAAACCAATTTGTGTTAATGCATTTTTTTACTGCGTGAACTCAGCACTCATCGTGAGCTGTTGCTGAAACTTTAAATGAGATTGTCTTTCTGTTCCATAGTGTTAAAAAAATGAAGCTTTAAGTGTTTTCCTGACTTGTTTCCTGATCCAGATGACAGCCGGTGACCTGAAAGACAATCTGAAGAAACTGAACAACAGCATGGCCTTCCTCATCAAACACACAGAAACTCTTCAGGGTAAGTATTGACCAGACACACAACCGGACAATCAAACAGATAGAAACTAACCTGAAGTCCTAGTCCACACCTACTCAGGTATTTTACTCCTTTTTACTCCTTTGTTCTCAAAAAAAAAAATCCTGTCCACACAAGGACAAAAAATTCTCTGAAGCGCTGTCTGCCGAGGCAGTTTGGGCCAGATGCACCAAACTGACATCAATGAACTAGTGGTGATGAAGGCCGACCGTTGCATCGCCTCGCATCACCTGTGTCTCGGCCAAAAAATGGCACATGAACACGCCGCGAAGTCTACAGCTGACGGCCAACTATTATGTAAACTCTGCACCTGCGTGAGATGAAATAACTCTCCTCACCAGCAGGTGGCGGTAGTCTGTATTCGTCATTTCAAAGTTCACACCAGTCTCACTCTCCACTTAGCTTCATTCCAGATGTTCATGTTGCTGTGAAAATATCTGTGTACTGGACTGATCAGATAAGATCTGTGTCCTCTTGATTTACTTACTTCCATTTCTCCTCTTGTCTTGCCAATTGGACTGATTTTGCTCACCGACGCGCGACGCCACCGATTCAACATGGTGAATCAGCTGAAAAACCTCAGACACGGGCAAACATGACCCGACCGTGTGGGGCACTCCCCAAAACCTGAGGCAACAGATGCTCACCGAGGGCCCAAAATGCCTGAAGTAGCAGTGACCTTTGTAGTGTTTTCTGACGCCTCAATATAGTAGAAGAGTAACATCTATGTTAACATTTAGTAAGGTTATAGTGCACAAATAAGTCCTAAACCCTGGAAGTGGGATAGCATTGAGGCACTTCCTGTCCCCTTATTTGAAGTCAGTGGGTTGAAATACGGTCTCTAGTTAACATGCGTTGAAGAGATTTTGTTTTGTTCTGTGACATAAAATATGTCAATAAATATCCCACTGGTGACTTTAAGCTTTTATGTGTCTTTATTAAAAGTGGTTGCCAACAAGTGGCTAAATGAGACTATATAATGCCATCACGTTGACTTGTCCTCCTTCACAGACTCAGCCTAACTTCCTGTTTGGCCTACAAGAATACGTCGTCGCTGCAGCACTCTATTTGGCCATGTCCTCTGTTAATGGATGTATTTATGTCGCTGTTACGCAACATGTCGCCACACAAAAGAGATCGCGGCGCACACTCTGACATAAAGCGTCATTTGGGTGTCTAAAGAAGCCCAAAACACATAGAAAAAGCTTATAAAAGTACTTGTGTACGCGTGGACAAGGCTGCAGACAAAATCCGTTAACACACTGAGAATCGAGTGCAGAAACAAAGTGGGCTCTGGAAACCTTACAGGTGACAGGTTTAATGGATAACCTGTGGATGAGTGACGTGTCTGCTGCGTGTTGTTCAGGCTCCAGTCTACCTGCGGGAATATGCCAGAGTGCACTTCACTGGGATCAAGGCTCTGCAGACCAAGGTTAGTGGAGGGAGTTCACATAGACACACCACTAGATCTGTACAGTAGCAGTTCGTCTTCACTTCCCCTCCTGTTAAAATGCCATTTCAATCATTAACTCCCTTCCTTCTCTCTACACATCCAATCAAATGCAGCAGAAAACATTGTAAAGACATTATACACTACATGTCAAGTGTGATAAAATTAAATGGAGAAACCACAGATTTTTGAAAAGGAGAGTGAAATGTTTAGCAAGAGAGTTGTGCTGGTATAAAAACTGTTTGGTATTACCAAGTACCTGTGTACCAAGTCTTACCACTAGGTGGTGCTCCACCAAAACTCGGAGGAGCCGCGTGGTCCACCTTAAAGGCCAGCCCACCTTAAGTGAGCCTGGGTTGTTCTTGTTGCTAACTTGGGGGCTAACCCATGCTTGTAATACACTGGCAGCAAGGCTCACTGAAAGAGGCTGGGACATGGGGGGACACGGGTCTTGGGGTACAGGGTATAAGGCAGACATATATACATAGACGGTGCATTGAATGCTTCAGCTGGTTTGCCATATTGGACCTTGAGAAATGTAGACGTTATTGTGCTTTTTATCCAGCTCCCCCGTTCACAAGTATAGGGTTACAGGACTATCTGGTCAGGTCCAATATGACGCCCATGTTCACATATGATCCAGGAGTTGATGCAGCGTCTGTGTATATATGTCTTGGTACAACACATGCAGTGTAACTGGAGCTGCAGTTGTGCATTACGATTGGACCCCGTTTGATTTCCTTCATGCCGCCAGCCTCGGCTCTCCAGTAAATTGCACACGTCCTGTCAGACGTTATTATATATAGAGTCCTGAACCAAATCTTATGACTGGGGGAAAAATGACAAGAATTCACTTTTTGCACTGGTGGATTGGAACCAGGTTTTAAGTCGAGCTTCAAAATGTAGTCAACGGATAAGTAGACAATTTATTGAAAACTGCATTTAAACTCAAACAGGCTGTTCATCAGTTTAAGACCAACGCCATTAAAAATCCCAAAACAGAAATAAAAGTGTCAACAAAAGGACTCGGTAGTGAACAGCCCCATGGTTGTTGTTGATCACTTCAAAACAGTTTAAGACCATAGTCGTAAAAAGTCAAAATTTGCCCAAAAATCTGTCTTTCGTGTAATTCTCATTCAAGCATTCACACTGTCATGACCTCCTGATGGCAAAGGCAGAAAGGCTTTCTGTCTGTGAACGTGGCCGGATGGTTAAGCTGCACAATCGAGGCCTCTCGCAGCGCTCCATCGCTGCTGAGGTTGGACTCAGTAAGACGGTCATTTTAAATTTCTTAAAAGATCCTGAGGGTTATGGGACAGAAAGTCGAATGGTAGACCTGCGCTGAGCCGGAGGATCCGACGGGCTGTCCTTGAAGACACAGTACGATCCTCGACCCAAATTAAGGCCTTTACTGTTTCTGACTGCAGCCCAATAACCATAAAACGACATCTGCAAGAGAAGAGCTTAAAGAACAGAAAACGTCTTTGAAGGTCGCGTCTCCTCCCACGACACAAACGGTCCTGATGGCTTCCAGCGTTACTGGTGTGACCAGCAGATCCACTGGAGATGTTTTCAGTGGAGGAGGCTCCATCATGATCTGGCTGTTTATGACTTTATTTTTTGTCTCTTGCTCCTGTTTCGTGTTTTTTCATTTTGAAGCTCTACTTAAAAACTGGATACGATCCTCCAGTGCAAAATGTGAATTCTTGTCATTTTTCCCCCAGTCATAAGATTTTGTTCAGGACTCTATATTCAAGTAATATTGTAATCAAAGCCAGATGTGGTGTATCGTATTTATCATAAGCTATTGCCTCCATTTAAAACACACAGCCAGTGTGACTTCCCGTCTCCTCACTCAGGATGATCTGGAGCTGCTGACGGCGAGCAGCTCTCCCGCTCAGCGGACAGTGTTGTCCCTGAAGAGGACCGCCGTTCTGGGTCCCAGCTCCCAGGAGCAGTGCCAGTCTCCGGCTCAGCAATACACAGAAGAGGCTCTGAAGGAGCTCTTCAGGCACGTCAACCACAACATGCCCGACTCCGCCAAGAAGAAGAAACTCGTCCGACAGGTTCGCCTCAGGGCCTCTTTACTGTCCTAGAGCTGTGGCTGAACTGAAAACATACACGTAGAAACCTCCTGAATACAAGTCACTTTATTTTAGAGTTTGTGTGTTAAATGTCTTTAAATATAAAAGTAAGTGGCGCTCTCTTTCTCCTGTGTGCAGTTAGTCAAGCAAACAGCCTCAGTGACGCCAACTACTGAGCACCACCACGTGCCCCCAGCTCCCAGCAAGAAACATCCACGTTCCCGCTCCTTTGGTGGCCTTATCAAGGTACTCCACAACCCTGGAGAGTAGGGCTGCACAGTTAATCAAATTACCACGATTAAATCAACATGATTGACTGGGGTATTGATGTTTAAAATGCTCCGCTCAGAGAAAACTCTGCTGCATAAATGAAGCGCTGCCTAAACTAACAACTGGAAGTTCTTCAGTGTGATGAAGACATAAAGCTGCAATTTGTCACAACTGCAAGTCTAAACTAAACCGTGGAGGAACAACCTTCACACATTTGGATCAACTAACTTAGTCAGACACTTTATTATTGTTATATTGTTTTTTATTCCCATGATGCTGCTCAGAGAAATCAATGTGACAGCACAGAGCTAAAGAGCTCCGTTAACAGAGTTAACATAGATTAAGAAAGTGACAACATTTTTATTCATATTGCAAATGTTAATGGTTTCTATGCTCATTCATATCTCCACTGACAGGCAGTAGTTTAGCGTGTAGCTGCTGCCACCTTGTGGTTTCCCGACGCACCCTCTCAGTATGGGCTTACATGAGCAAGTTGCAGTGTTTTCTCAAAAATAATGTCTTTGTTTTAAAAATGGCTGTTGTTCACCTTTAAATACATTATCTTCATGTCACAACTCACTGCTCTCTCTCCTCTTGCCCATATGCCATTTTTCCTTTAGCGCCATGCACGATGGTATGTAGTGCCTATTTAGTGACCGTTGTTTTACACTATTTTCACAATGCATTGTTGGATACTTTAAATCCACCATATAGGGTATAATAATAATCACTAGACTGTACATTCGGACAGCACTACAAAATGGCAAACTCACTATATAGACAAATCTGGGGAAATACTGGAAGTAACCAAGTCGCCATTACTGTGATGGCATCCATCAAATGTTTGAAAGAGCCGTCCTAAGCAGTGTACACTTTTCTACTTTTACCTGTACTTTCTATTTAACCTTCCTTTTGACACCCATGCCAAGGAGTTTGGGAAGAACCTGAGCAGTTCACAGCAGCCTAATGTTAGCCTGACATGGTGAATTAAGCAACATTAGCTAAGTTAACACTGCTTAACTAGCGTAGCTAACATTAGCCAGGCACGGTGAATTAAGCAACATTAGCTAAGTTAACACTGCTTAACTAGCGTAGCTAACATTAGCCTGGCATGGTGAATTAAGCAACATTAGCTAAGTTAACACTGCTTAACTAGCGTAGCTAACATTAGCCTGACATGGTGAATTAAGCAACATTAGCTAAGTTAACACTGCTTAACTAGCGTAGCTAACATTAGCCTGACATGGTGAATTAAGCAACATTAGCTAAGTTAACACTGCTTAACTAGCGTAGCTAACATTAGCCAGGCACGGTGAATTAAGCAACATTAGCTAAGTTAACACTGCTTAACTAGCGTAGCTAACATTAGCCTGGCATGGTGAATTAAGCAACATTAGCTAAGTTAACACTGCTTAACTAGCGTAGCTAACATTAGCCTGACATGGTGAATTAAGCAACATTAGCTAAGTTAACACTGCTTAACTAGCGTAGCTAATATTAGCCTGACATGGTGAATTAAGCAACATTAGTTAAGTGAACACTAGCTAGCGTAGCTAACATTAGTCTGACATGGTGAATCACGTAACGTCATTGAAGTTAACACTGTTTAGCTAGCCTAGGTAACCTTAGTGGGCTAAAGACACTGTTTAGAGCAGGCATGTTCAAAGTCCGGCCCGCGGGCCAATTGTGGCCCGTGTTTAAATTTCCACCGGCCCGCAGCCTTTGTCATAAAATCAACAATATGCGGCCCGCCACAAAGTCGGTGCGCAATTGAGGAGGTGTGCAGCAGACACCTCATCTCTGGCTGAGGAGTTTTAACGCCGCTTAGGGATTTTGCAGCTGCTTAAAAGGAGATCAGGGTTTTTAACTCTCCTTTCTCCGATGACGCTCCAGACCTCCTCCAGCTGGACCTCATTGAGCTGCAGTGTGATGCGGAGAGTCGCGGTCGGCACCAACGGCTCCCTTTGTCAACTTTTACCGCCAGCTGGATGAAGGCAGGTTCCCAGAGATTCAAACATTTGCTAAGAAAATGCTGAGCTCGTTTGGCTCCACATACATGAAGAAGACGTCCAAGAACCGCCTGAGGACCAGATTAAGAGAGTCTCACCTGCGTGACATCTGCACATCAGAACCACTGCTTTAGAGCCAGACCTGGTCTACTGACTGTAGTCCAGATCTCAGAGCCACCCTTCACATTAGTGCAGACAAGTTATATGTTTAGTCTTCTGAGGTGAATCACTTCTATTTTTTTCTTTTTTTTAATAGATATGCTCTGAGTCTTTTCAATCCATGGATCATTTGTTCTTGTTTTTCAACTGATAATCAAACTGGCTCTTGTATACCAAATATTAAAATCAAATTTGGCCCAGCACTCATTTTTCCATTTCATATTTTTGATCCAAGTCTAAAATTGACATAAATTTCGTGTTTGATTGTGATCGTGTCTGATTCTAAATCAAATAATATATTTTTGTTTTTTGATTTTTGATGTTCAGTTGAAAAACAAAAGAATAAATGATACACAGATTGATATGGCCCTCGAATAAGATACCTGTTATTCTGTTATCATGTTAATGGTTCAGAGTGTCAGGCTGAATGGTCGGCCCCCACACATTTAACCTCACCAAATCTGGCCCTCTTTGCAAAAAGTTTGGACACCCCTGGTTTAGAGGCTGCAGTGTTAGTTAACTCAATCAACTAACTGTGGTATTACTGTGAAACACAGTGTTAGCTGCTCTAACCAGGGCAACCTAAGTAAACATTAATTGGCCGGCATCACACACTGAAGCATACAAAGTGCCTGCTAACTGTGTTAACTGGTGGCACTCTCCAAATGGTTGCTGGTAGTGGCAGCAGCTGTTGAAACCACTAACAGAACATAATCATCTGTGTTTGTTATATACACCGACCACTTCTGTGAGGTATTATAAGCAACCACTGACGCCTTTGGCTGAAAGTCACCAGTTTTCATGGTTAGCAGACTTGCCGCTGCAGTAATGGTGGCGCCCCTATGTTGTGGAACACACAAAGCTGTTGCTGGATTCATCTATCATAAATAACCAACAAAAATAAGATAAGATAGGATAAGATATTCCTTTATTGGTCCCACAGTGGGAAAATGACAATCAAAGTGTGATGATAAGAGAATTTGACAGGATTACACTGTGCGGCTCTTCTTGTTGAGTATTTCATCAGTTAAAGCTGAAAAATCTTTTGACGTACAGAAACCCTGTGATGTTTGCTGGTAAACTGAAGAAGAAGAAGAAGATCAGCCTTTATTAGTCCCAAAGTGGGGAAATTCAGTTTACACTCTGTTGTTTTTTTTTTTTTTAACTTATACACAGTACATGTAGACCTGAAACACACATACATGCATTAATGGAGAGATGTCAGAGTGAGGGGGCTGCTCCTGACAAGCGCCCCGAGCAGTTGGGGGTTTGGTACCTTGCTCAGGAGCACCTCGGCAGTGCCCCTGCCAGTAAACTGGCACCTCTCCAGCTACCAGTTCACACTCAGTTTTTTGGTCCATGTCGGGACTTGAACCGGTGACCCTCCGGTTCCCAAGCCAACTCCCTACAGACTGAGCTACTGCCGCCCCTGCTGCAAACTGCTGCACCACATCACCGCATCTCCTCAGTCTGTGATTTTATTTTTTCTATTTAAGGGGCTTTTCACTGAATTTTGAGTTGTCACTTAAATTTAACATGATGTGCAGTATATTCTCAGAGTTAAACTAACCTTTGATTACTTGTTTTTTTTCCCTACCTGATGCTTTTGTTTTAAAGCGCAAAGCTCGCGGCGAGCAACTGACAGCGGAGAGGCGGGTCCGACACATCTCGCCTGACACTGTCACGAGGGCGGGAACAAAACCTGGTAAAGAGAACATCATCCTGCAAGGGGTAAACCTTTTTGGTTTCAATAGTATTTTAGATTATTTGTAGTATTTTTTTATATTTAATTTGACAAATCAAGTGAGACTTTTTCTTTTTTGTGATTGGATGGTATTAGATGTGGGGCTGGGTGATGAGACCAAAAATCAGAATCACAGTAATGAAATAACCTCAGTACAAATGAAACCATCTGGGACAACAACAAGTCCTTATTGTATGATCTGCTTACTTCTCACTGTTCGAGTAACTTTGAGCAATAATATAAAGTTATTTTTATAAAACAGTCACCGACAGTAGTGTGTGAGACAGATAATCAATCAAATCAAAGTTTATGACCCAAACAGTCTCTGCCAGCCACTCTCCGACTCTGTTTAAGTGAACAGTCGAAACAGACTGGAAAAATGAGCATGTGGTGCAGCAGTTTACCAACATACATCACAGGGTTTCTGTTTGTCAAAAGATTTTTCTAACAGCTTTCTAACTGATGAAATGCTCAACAAGAAGAGCTGCACAGTATAATTATGTCAAATTCTCTTTTCATTACATTTTGATCATCAGTTTCCTGGTTATTTGTTTAATACGCTGTGGCTGCGTCCAAAATCAGTCAATATTCTCTATTGACGAATCCGGCGAGAGCTTTGTGTGCTCCACAATATAGCGGCGCCGCCATTACTGTGTTGTGATGCTGACTGATTAATGTTTGCTTAGGTTGCCCTGGTTAGAGCAGCTAACGTTATGTTTCACAAAAACATCACAGTTAGTTGATTGAGTTAACTTATTCTGTGGGACCACCGCATACCAGAGACAGCGTCTTTAGCCTGCTAACGTTAGCTACGCTAGCTAAGTAGTGTTAACTGATGTTACTTGTTTCATTATTACAGGCTAATGTTAGCTACGCTAGCTAGGAAGTGTTAGCTGATGTTACTTGATTCACCATGTCAGGCTAGGGTTAGCTACGCTAGCTAAGCAGTGCTAACTTAACTGATGTTACTGGATTCACCATGTCAGGCTAGGGTTAGCTACGCTAGCTAAGCAGTGCTAACTTAACTGTGAGGATATAGTAAAAATATCTTTTTATCATATTTGCTCAGCGTTACTGACTGCAGCTTTAACACTCATCACATCACACTCCCTCTGCTGTGAATCAGGCCTGTCTGAACTGTGAATAAGTTAAACATCAAGCAGAGCTTTGCTTTGGTTTGGCTTCGCTGGCTCACATCTGCTTCTTCCAGTTAGCACTTGAAACTTGTTTTGTTAGCGACTGAGTCTGTGACCACTAGCGAGCTGAGCGTACGGTCTGCTGTAGAGGGTAGTATATGTATGTATACATGTTGTACAGTCTGTGTGATTTTTGGCTTTTTTAGACTGTTTTTATTTGGGAGCTGTGATGTCGTGTTTCTGGTACGATGTGTTGAAACTCTGGTTACTGGATGATAATTTCTCTTTGTTGTGCTGCTGCTGCAGAATCAGTGAGCAGGTCACTTTATTTTCAAATGTTTTATCCTCATATGAAAAACAGGATTTAATGGGTTTAATGGATAAACACCTTTACTCTCTGACCACTGGCCGGGATCCCTGTTTGTGAATCTGTTAAATATGAAATACTTTCTCAGATTGTCTCACGACTTAAAATATATGTTTTTAATGTTTTATTTCTTTTATTTTTCTTCTCCTGGATGATGGGAAGGTTAAGTCGGAGGGAGTTTTGTTATGTTGATGGTTTAAATGCAAGTGGAGAGAGTGATTTTTGTATGACTCCAATGTGGATGAAATGAGCAGTAATCTGTTACAGTCAGCTCCTGTCTTTGGTAAAACACGAGTCTGAGTAACGTAAGAAAGGAACTTAAAGGACGAATGGAAACCCAGAAATGCAAGCAAGATTTATTTTGTGCTTTTGTTTCCTGTGTTTATGGCTTCTATTATTTTGCCAGGATACTCTAAGTTCACTTTTTGTCTGTGAAATGAGTAAAAAAGTTTTCTAAGTTACATTTGTGCCTCTAAGGGAAACAGGTGCAAGACTTTTTTTAAAGGCTGGTTTTACAAAAATAACAGCTTCAGTCCCAGAGGAGCTACGTTTGCCTTGGCGGCGATTGTGTTTTCAGTATTTCTCATAACCGAACGTTATGGCGTTAGTTCCCTCAAACAATGTGACAAAACACAATTCAAACTAATGTTACAGTAAACTTACGTTAGGTAGACGGTCGACTTAACCTTGTACCTGTTGGTTAGCCTTGAACAACATGATTTTCTCTTCTAGCTAGCGGGCTAACGGCTAATGTCAGAAGAGCTAACAGGAGATCAAAATATAATTCTAGCCAAAGAGACAGTAATGTTTCATAACTCTCTAACAGACAATTAGACCAATTCACTATTGTGCATGTCCACATGTGTCCAGGTTTATTTCCTGTTACAGTGTATGTGAACGACGTAAACTGACAGGAAGTCGACATGGACTCCAGCTCTCAATGCCGCTGAGTTCATGTAGAAAACTGAATGTTTCGTCGTACTTAGAACAGCCGGTAATGGGTTTATAATTATTATAACAATGAAAAAAATCAGCTTAAAATAAGTTTTTTTTCCCACCTGTTTTCCCCAAGAGTATCCTGGGAAAAATAATAATATTTCCACCTGTTCTTAAGTCAAAACACAAGAGAGAAAATAATTTCAATCAGAAAGAAAATGGATCACCAGCAAAAAAAAAAAAAAAAATCTTGCTTGGCTTTCAGAGGACAGACAATGACACTGTGTTTGAGTCAGTCCAGCCACAGACGGCCAACATTAAGGTCTCGTAAAGAGACGATATTTAGTTTGACCCTGTGCTGAGCATTAACATGTTGCTTTAGGAAACACTTAATGTCTTAAGTGTATCAATATTTTATGTGTAAACCATAGAAATATGAGCAGAACGGACATTCACATTCAGGTCAACGTAGCAGGATGGTCAGAGCGGCGGCCATTTTTATGTGTACCGTTGCAACCGTCACAGCAGTTTCGTATAAACTAAACCGACTTTCACCAAGTTTCGGCCTGCCAGAGGTTTTACAGTCGCAAGTGAAACAGGCAGTGTAGAGTAAAATTTAGCAACTTAATGCTTCATCCACACCCATGCACAGTGGAGGACAGCACATATTATATTACTATCTCCAGATGGGATCATTTCCTGTATCCAGTGTAGTATTAAAGTATGGGGCAGTTAGCAGCCTAGCTAGCTAACTAGCATGCTTTAATGCTACACTGGTTACAGACGATGAGGCGAACAGCCGGCTGAATCTAACGGACCCGCCACCTCTGGAGACGAACAAGCTGTCGTCACCATAACAACTGACAACAGTCGCCTCTCTCTTGTACATCTTAACGTCTGTTCTGCTCCTATTCCTATGAGGCTGTGCAGTCTAATGCAATAAAATACAGTATAGAATGACATAATGATGATTCAGATCTGAATATATTGTTCAAGTTAACAACCTTTTCAGTACTTGATGATTTCTTTTAATCGTCAGTATGTAAAAAGTCTGGTCGGTGAAAAAACTCAAACATCACCAATGTTTATTTTTTGTGTTTACAGAGTGTGAAAATGTTACGTAATGCTCCTTTTGAATATTTATTTTTTTTAATACCTCAGTTCCCTCGGCTTTACTCTTCATGAGTTGAGGTAACTGACTTCTGAAAGTGTTGTGTAGTGAGTACGGATGCACCAGTAGCAGTGTCAGTATTTCAGCACTGACTTCTCCAGTACTTTCCTGGACGGCCTGTCCACGTCCTCTACAGGGAGGGAAAAAGTCAGCCGCCTCGGCTGCAGCGCTTAATGTATTAGTATTTAAAATGATGATGGGAAATCTTCAGCGCAGCACGTCTCATGATTTTTCTGTTACTGGTGCGTCCTGGTTTTTGACCGTGTTGTGGATGTGGTCACGATGGGTTTGATGGAAGTGATTGAACGTGGCTGACATGTCAGGTGCAGATGGACACTACAGGACCTTACCTCCTTTGGTTTTACATTATACTGTCATATTCTGAAGGTCATTATATACAGTGGTCTCCAGAGGATCCTTTTATCTTTATTTTAAATCAGCTGGACTGAAGTGGTCTCAGCAGCCTTTTGAGTGTCTGCACGTCAGTAGGCTGCAGTTTTATGAGACCTGTTTTAACAGAGTGCTTCTGTTGTGCTTATTGCTGTTTGGAAACTTGTGTTTTTCTGGATGTAATTTGTGAATCATTAAGGTACATTTTAATTTTTGTTGTGATTTTTTTATTTTTTGAGTTTACTTTTGCGACTCAGATGAGCTCTGTGACGTTCTGTATGATGTGGAAATACTGTTTTTCATTTGAAACACAAAAAGCCCCTGAAAGCCTTGTTGATTTACGTATGTCTGTGTTTTTCTCTTTAACATAAATGTGAAACATCGTCGCTGACGAGTTCTTCAGGACTCTGACAACAGCAGATCTGCAGAAGGTTGAATTTCTGGGTGGAGTTTAGTCCATTTGAGCTTCACCTGACTGATTAGTTGCACCTTATTTCTTTGGAGAAAAATCACTTTTACACATTTTAATGAGCTTAACAGGGTGATTAACAAAAACTTCTGTCTCAGTTGTCATGTTGAACTCGTCTGTGAGTGTTGTACCATCTGGTTTTAACTGTGGTAATCTCTGTTTTTTTAGTATTTTAGTGTAAAATAAGTTAACCTTGTACAGTACATTGGATTCCTTGGCGAACCACCCGCTTTGGATTAAAACATTTTTTATGTTTCCTACAGAAAATCTGTTGTTTGCGTTATATTTTTCTATGTTTCTTGTGTTTACACAACATTATGTGGAAATAATTACCCATAAACTGTAAAAACAGGCTTTACAGCAATGCAATGCTACTGTTTTCCCACTAGAGGGCGCTATCGTACAATGTAGAGCTGATGAAAAATATAAAACCAGTTTGTGTTTTTAGTTTGTCCACTAAATCAGTTTTCATCAGTTATACTGTTTCTTTAATTTTCACGATTGTGATCCAGTAAAGTGAGTTAAATAATCGAGTTCATCATTTATATCATGTACTTCAATCTTCTTAGTTACACTTCATGTTATGAATGAGACAGTCAGAGGTACAGTTATACTGTGCTGATGTAATCATGATTATGATAATGGTACTATCATATTTTTCTTCATTGAGAAACACTCTCTCTCTCCCCATCCAGGAAGGTCAAAGGTCAGGCTCAGCCAGTGAAGTGTCCCAGGAGCTGGTAGGGATTCAGCAGCGATTCACAGATAGTGAAGCCTCCTAAACCTACATCTACTTGTAACGTTTGAAAAGAAAACACATCTCTGGAGACCGCAGAGCAATGACCAGATCAGTTAATCAATGTTTTACTACGGTGAACTACACGTATATTAAAGTACATCTTTGAATGGAAATCTGCTTTGACACATTGTTTAATTAGGGCTGGACATTAGGTTTCCTCCTGCAGGAAAACGGTGTTAATGCTTTTATTCAAGTCAAGTTTATGATTTAATAAAACATCTCCATGACTGAAGCAACAGTGCTTCATTCATGCATATTAATTAATACAACAATGTAGCATGTATCATGGTATAATGTGTAGGACGTTGAGGGAAAAGTGTACGATTCTGATGTTGCTGGTAACATTGACGTGGTGTTAATTACACACAGCATTCTCCTTTTAGTTTTCAGACATTGTGCACATTTTTATTTGTCTGTTTCAGGAGGCAGGGATGGCGACTTGGCACCACACTATGATTGATGACGTGCTGAAGCTGAACTTGTTTTCGGCACAAAGCATACACATTAATGAAGCAGAAATCACCAGGTTTTAAAGGGATAGTTCAGATGTTTTGAAGTGGGGTTGTATGAGGTACTTATCTATAATGAGTGTATTATGTACAGTCAACAGGCGTACCAGCACAGAGTGTCAGTTTAAGTGTACGGTACATTTCACACCCCGGCAGTGAGACAGCTACACAGTCTGTGTTTCTGATGGGAAGCTGGTATCTGTGCTCTTGTTGAAGCAGCCTGAAAAAGCAGTAATTTTACTGTGCAAAACACAGGAGTTTCTGGTCTACCGCTGCCTCAGTTGGTCAGTTAGTTTGTGTTACTGTGACCTTGGTGTTTTTAAGGGTTAGTTCAGACTCACCAAAGTTAAACAATAGCACTAAATCAAGGCAGTAGTAGACCGACAACTCTCGTTGTCTGTGAGGTAAAACTGTATGTTTTTTCAATGGAGTTTGGTTTGGGCATCTTTGGCGAGAGCATAGATGGCTCCCACAGGTTCAGTTCCCCATCAGAAAGGGCGGCCTGATGCCGAGGAAAAGCTAATATCAAATGATTTTCTGCCAATAGACAAATGAATCTGCCAGATCATTTCAGCTCTAGATGTTTTTTAGCTGAATGAATTAAGGAGCAATGCTAGAACATTAAGCAGTATCTTGCATTGTAGTATTTCCCCTCACACCTGCACTCCCAACAGTTGACTGTGGGATTATAGCTGTGTTTGCTGAAATTGTGTCTTAAAGGAGGACAGCATTTATCTCCCAGTTAATCAAGTTAACCAAATAATATATTTATCTGCACTGCCAGTTTGTAAAAAGTCTTCTGTTGGTGGGATTAGGAGTTTTTTGTGCCAAATCAGTGCAGCGACTTGATCTGAAGGTTTTGTGAATCGATGTGTTTGAGACAAAAGCATCTGCTCCGTCGTTCCAGAAATCAATTCAGACGCGTCTGGAGTAAAAAAAAAGCCCCCAGCTCCCCACCCACCGCTGCCTCAGAAAGCTATTATGGCCCCAGGAATAAGGGGGTCTACCCCCATGGAGATGTCAACATCTCGTCCCTCCCTTTGTTGCAGATTATCGGCCGAATGACTCATTCACTTCAGTTGCAGCCGGGGCTCTGCCTGTGGCCAGTTTGTTTTCCATCACTCCTGAAGAGCGCCTGGTAAAATTAACCCGTCATACTGAGTCTGCAGGGAGAAGACAAAGTGGAGGCCACAAGCAATAATCACTCATGTATGGTGGTAAATAAAAAGCTGGGTAAACCGTGCCCTCCGGTTGTTGATTGGCATACTGCAAAGAGGCGCTGAATCTAATCTGGTATTCAGAGAAAATCCAATTATTCTCCACATGACCTCATGATATAGTGTACAAATCACCGACGATGTAGTGATAAATATAATAGCTGCTACAAGCAGAACAAAAACACCATTTTTGCCTTTTTGTTTCTCTTACACAGCAACTTGAACGTCTTAATCTATCAGGTTTTTAGTGCTCCAGGTTTAGTTAATTACTTGATTCAATAGCAGAGAGTCATTCATGAAGCAAAGATATTTGCAGAGGTCAGCTTCTCAAGTCTGATTAATAGCTGCTTTTCTCTGTATTTTATCGACTACATCAGCAAATATCACTTTGAGTGCTGAAATGGTGCCAATTTTCAGTGTTGGCTGGCAGTTCAGGGCTTAAAGGACCAGTGTGTAACAATCAGGGGATCTATTGGCAGGAATGGATGATAATATTGATGACTGTTTTCTTCTCTGTATAATCACCTGATAGTAAGAACGGTGTTTTTATTACCTTAGAACGAGATGTTAATGTCTGCAGAGCGAGTTGCAGCCCAGAACGGACAAACCAAACTTTGGTAACTTTTCCTACTTCGGCCGGCGTCGGTAACGTTACTCGCTGCTGCCGTCGCCGCCGCCGCCGCTCTCTTCACACATTCACTCTCGATGTGTTGCCTCTGCTCCAAATGGCCCTAGAGGGATATTCACATTTTGACATCCGGCGCTGTAGCTCTCCAGCACGCCTGGCACACGGGAACACCCGGTTAGACTGTTATCAGACTGTTTTTAGACCATTAAACAGGTGTTATCAGCTGCTATAAGCACCATAGATGTGGGTCATTAGTGGCCTACCACACCTGCTATGTTCTAACGTAACACTGAATTAAACGTCATGTTTGAACACAGACGAAAAGGCGTCTTTAGGTTCAGGCAATAAAACTACAACTTCTTTAGGTTTAGACAATAAAACTACAACTTCTTTAGGTTTAGACAATAAAACTACAACTTCTTTAGGTTTAGACAATAAAACTACAACTTCTTTAGGTTTAGACAATAAAACTACAACTTCATTAGGTTTAAGCAACAAAACTACAACTTCTTTAGGTTTAGACAATAAAACTACAACTTCTTTAGGTTTAGACAATAAAACTACAACTTCTTTAGGTTTAGACAATACAACTACAATTTCTTTAGGTTTAGTCAACAAAACTACAACTTCTTTAGGTTTAGACAACAAAACTACAACTTCTTTAGGTTTAGACAATAAAACTACAACTTCTTTAGGTTTAGATAATAAAACTACAACTTCATTAGGTTTAAGCAACAAAACTACAACTTCTTTAGGTTTAGACAATAAAACTACAACTTCATTAGGTTTAAGCAACAAAACTACAACTTCTTTAGGTTTAGACAATACAACTACAATTTCTTTAGGTTTAGTCAACAAAACTACAACTTCTTTAGGTTTAGACAATAAAACTACAATTTCTTTAGGTTTAGTCAACAAAACTACAACTTCTTTAGGTTTAGACAATAGAACTACAACTTCATTAGGTTTAGACAATAAAATTAACACTTCTTTAGGTTTAGCCAATAAAACTACAACTTCATTAGGTTTAAGCAACAAAACTACAACTTCTTTAGGTTTAGACAATAAAACTACAACTTCTTTAGGTTTAGACAATAAAACTACAATTTCTTTAGGTTTAGAAAATAAAACTCAAACTTCATTAGGTTTAGACAACAAAACTACAACTTCTTTAGGTTTAGACAACAAAAGTACAACTTCATTAGGTTTAAGCAACAAAACTACAACTTCTTTAGGTTTAGACAATAGAACTATAACTTCACTTTGTTAATTTTAGGGACACTTTGTGTTTTGAGTTAAAATAACTACGAACACAGCGACAGCTACAGCTGGTTTCACTCAGGATGCTAACTCCGGTCTCCTGGGTGAGTCCTGTCATAATTACTACTGTTAGTAGAGGTTGCTGTTGTGCTATTTTATTCCTTCTTTTGGTGATTTATCATATGAATAGATGATAAAACCTACTGGTTGGTGAAGAAGGCTCCTGCTGACCCACGGGGCTTCTAGTGACTGATAATGCCTATTTAATAGCCTGACAACAGTCTAATGATCTGACAGGAGAGGCTTATCTCTCCACCTCACTGCTGCAGTAGATACCACCAGATCCTACACACTGGACCTTTAACCATTAATGGATTCATTTTGGGGGGAGATTGATTGATCGATCGGTCAATAATGGAAAAAAATGTTGTTGCAGTCCCACAGTTTTAGTTTTTTTAGTGGCAGATTTAGCTTTTGGTGGCTTTATCCACCTCCACATTTTTTCTTTTCCTTGGTAATATGGCAATATGGCAAAAGCTGAAGCCAGCGTTTCTGTGGAGATTAAAAAAAAAAACTCAGCCAGGCTTCATTTGAATTTCAGAGCCTTGCCAGTGAATCATAATAGAGATCTGAGTAAGCTCTCTGGCAGCTTATGGCATTCCAGTTATGCCAGTCTCACTAGACCCCCCCTCCACAACCAGTCCAAGCCTCTGCAGCCCGGTGTGCCGTCTTGGCACTGAGCCGTGGCTTTAAATATTATCACATTTAGCAGCACAACTCCCTCTCTGCTTCTTTTAACGCCACATTCACTCATTTTTTCTCTTCATCAAGTGTTTGTCCTTTTCTGTCCACATGTTTTTTTTGCCGGAGCTTCCCGCTCAGAAGCTTCGGTGTGATCACGATTTCCTCTCCTCTCTCCTCCTTTCTCTCTCTCCTCCTCATGTCCGTGGAGCCTTGGGCTCTTTTCTTCCCCCATGGGAGGATGTGGGCGAGAGAGAGAGAGAGAGAGAGAGAGAGAGAGAGAGAGAGAGAGGGGCTGCCGTCACTGGAGGTGGCTGCTCCCTCTACTGCTGTCACTGAATAGATGTGAGTTCACTCCGGGTGCTTGGGGGGGTGTTGGCGTGGGAGGAGTCTCGCTGCTGTTATTTGTAAAAGCTTTTGATGGATGATTGCTCTCTGTGTGAGAGAGAGATAGGAGGATAGAGGGAGTGAGGGAGTCCCCCCCTTTCTTTTCTTTTTTTTTCTAGTGGCTCACTGTTCACTGCACAATGACTCAATGAAAAGTGGAGGGGAGAGGCAAACACACTGTACGGCTGCACGAGAGAGAGAGAGAGAGAGCACAGGAGAGTAGAAGAAGAGAAGCCAAGTGGAAGGAGCTCTAAAGCCAGGAATAAGAGGAAGAAGAAGAAGAGGAGGAGGAGGATATACTTGTCTTTTTTACTTGTCTTTCTTTCTCTAAAAAGCCACTTTGGCATCAAGTGGCAGCTGCTCAGTGTGAGTTGAACTTCACCTGGCTGTGCTGCTGTCTATCAAGTACTCATTGTACTTTAAGTATTTTTGTCCACTTTTAGAGGGGGTTGTTCTGCTGCTGCTGCTGCTGCTGCTGGTGCTGGT
Source organism: Pterois miles (assembly GCA_947000775.1). Lineage (NCBI taxonomy): Eukaryota > Metazoa > Chordata > Actinopteri > Perciformes > Scorpaenidae > Pterois > Pterois miles. The sequence continues at coordinate 212,249 of CAMQGK010000328.1, forward strand.
CAGTCATCCTGGGAGGAGAAGGATGGTGAAGGAGGGGACAGGATCCGACAGCTGGTTTCTTCAGCGTGGAGTGCTGCAGGAGAGCAGGATGCATGCTGGGTCAGGAGGCTGTGGGACGGCGGCGGCGGCTCCAGGCTGGGCTCTTCGGTCTGGGTTGCGGACGATGCTGGCGTGGGGCGTCCTGGTGCTGATGGCAGGACGGGGAGGTGTGGAGGCGTGCCCCGCTCCCTGCAGCTGCCAGGGGAACACAGTGGACTGCCATGGCCTGGGGATCCATGCCGTACCCAGAAACATCCCCAGAGGGACTGAGAGGCTGTGAGTACTCATACACTGACCACATGTGTATTCATATTTTTCTGTACTTCTGAGGAACAAATGATCACAGATGGATAGATGAGGGGAATCCCTCAAAGTGGTGGCATAGTGCTCCTCATCACTTAACCCTCTGAGACCCACAATAGACCCATTTTGGTCTTCTTTAGGGGGGTCCAGGAGGTCTTTAGGAGCATTTTTCATTGATTGGATGTTGATCACTAGTGTTGAGTAAGTGCTCAACACTAGTGATAAACCCCCTGATAGTCAGTGTAGCGAGGAAAGACCCCATCCTCCACCAGAGTCTCAGCTTTACACTGAGTCCCAGTTTATGGGGTTCAACACTGTTTAGGGACCCAGTATGCAGAAATCCTCGGATACACTATTTAGACTAGGAGACAATAACACAGTTATACTGACTGGGACCATCATAAAGTGGGCATGTCTGTAAAGGGGAGACTGGTGGGGACCCAGAGAACCCATTTACATCCACACATCTGGGGGTCAGAGGTCAAGGGACCCCTTTGAACATGGACATGACAGTTTTTTCTCACTAAAGTTTAGCCCAAGCGTGGAGCGTTATTTAACCTCCGACTCAACATGTTAGCATGACATGATTGGACTGATGGATTCCTCAGGTTTGTAGTTTCATATGATATTTGTCTCTTCACTTTAACCCTAAAACTGAATCCACCAGAGCCTCTGAAAGACAGGTGGGATCTTGGGTCTCAGAAGGTTAAAGAGGGAATTTAAATCTGGGTTTGTGATCAAGACCAGGTTTTAAGTTTAGGGTGAGAAGGTCCTCACAAGTGTCATAAAACGTGCATGCGTGTGTGAAAACCAGAGGAAGGAGGGGAGGTTTGTGTTTGTTTGTGTTGGTGAAAGTGAGTCCGTAGTGGTGGATTTAATGATCAGTGTCCACATGTTGGATGTGCCGGTCCTGGACTGGAGAGAGGAGTGCCTCTCCTCTTGGTGCTCCTTCCAGCTCTCTTCACTGGTAGTCTGTTTAACTTCATATCTCACTTGACTCCCAGGATTCAGAGTGCTGGTCTGCGGCATCGTTGCTCTTTCCCGCTAATGCTCCCTGTTGTAAATGCATGTTTATATTTCTGTAATGTTTTACCCTCTTTTCATAATTCACATATCTCATGCACTGTACAAATTCCTCATCACCTATTAGAAACAAATACCAAGCATCTCGCCTTCATCTCTCCGCCTGCTCTTCTCCTCTTCCACTCATCTTCTCTGTGTCGTACTTCAGCCAGTGCAGTTCAGAAAGATGTAATATAATCTCATTTTATGTGTATGTTGTTCCTTTTAAGCTGCTTCTCTTCCTGTACGGTTGTTTTCAAAGTAAAAGTGTGCTCCTGTCACTGAAGGGGCAACCAAGTCATCACTCTCTACATTTACGTGCACAATATATTCTAGTTTTTGCTCTTATTGCGAAAAAGACACTATTCCTACTGAGGTGTTTACACGGCTGATGAAGCTGAGTATTCCTCTAATATTCCCATTATTAAGCAGCTGTTCATACTCTGATTAATACTCAGCTCCTTCAACCTTCTTGAAACGGTCGGTGTTATGATATTTACGCATAACCAAAAACATGGTTATATCCAAGTCTTTCTCAGTGTTTAAACGTAGGTGTGTTTCTCCTTCCAACCAGAAATGTGGAGTTTTCTTTTGGGCACACGTCTCTATAAACTGTCTGCTAGCTGCTTTGTTGGTTTGTGTTCAACGCACAGAGCTGGACGTACAGGCGAGAGGTCGTGTGTTGCAAAGTGCCGTAAAAACCTCTGTTGAGACGTTTATTCTGAATACTTAACCAAACGCTTTGTACAGCCAGACCATGTGGATCACCGGCTGGTGGCTGTTAGTTTAGGAAGTGTTTGATTTGATGTGCAGCAGGGGGTGTGTGTGTGTGTGTGTGTGTGTGTGTGTGTGTGTGTGTGTGTGTGTGTGTGTGTGTGTGTGTGTGTGTGTGTGTGTGTGTGTGAAAGGAAACACTCGTCTGTTTCTCTCTGTACCGTGTACTGTACGGGGCTCTACATGTGTGTTTGTACATTGTGAGTATCAGTGTGAGTTTATTTCAGGTTGGAGAGGGCCTCTGTGTGAATAATTGATGACTGTCAGGGATGCCAGCAGAGATACATTATCCTTCCTCCTCTGTGGTTTGCTGTAGCGTGGAGGATGTTTTCCCCTCTGAGGCTGATAGCTTTATGATCGGGGATGAGGACTTGGGTCCCCTGGTCGAAGGGAAACGGCCTGGAAAAAACTCTGAAGCCTGCAAACCCACTTTGCTCCTTTATCTTTTTTATTTCGCCAAGACATGGTGACCGTTTCCTTTCTGTACAACGTAGTCGTAACTTACAGAGTGGAAGAACTGAACTGGAGCATTTATTGTGTCACCTGCTGACATAAGTCATATATGTGGTCATGA